>CAIGRF010167588.1:29100-50398 GCA_903798235.1 Fraxinus ornus
TATATGAACAGTAGAAAAATTAGGGCACAAATTCCTAGGAAACTAATTGGGCCAAGAAGTTGGGCTTTAGGGATAATTCTAATTTGGGCCTAAGGTAATTAGGCTAAAATGATTTCGATTTTGGACTTATTTAATTGGACTTATATAATTGGACTTTAAATAATCATAAGATATATCTATTACTTAAATTTACTAAACTTTGGATTTAAAAATAATAAGAAATTGATACTTTAAAAATTATTCGGAAATGGATCGATTCGAAATTATTTAAATTCGTTTATAACGGCTAGACAAACTCGTTTTCGGTTTAACCTTTGGGTTTAAAATTTAGCGACATATTTTTCGAGAAAATAATTTTACATTATTTAAAAATTCTCGGTCGCTACAAGTTTAGCAGAGATGAGTCATTTTTTCTTGTCTTTAGAACCCTTATAGGATATTAGAAAGATTTCGCAAAACAATTCGATGAAATGTATGACCGCCAAATATTTGTCGTACACCTTATTAAGGGCCTTCGAGAAAGATATTGCGAGGATTATAGAGTTATTGAGAGGCATGAAGGATACAAGCCAGATCGCTGTCGATGCCAGCCTTGTACTGTGCCCGATGGGAATAGTCAAAAGGAAATATCGGAGGTAGACTGTGAGGGCAATATAATAGAATATGTGCCCGGAGACCCTAGGGAGGAAGAAGACCCTTCGGAAGACCTAGAACCAGACCATGATGAGAGCGCTGATAAAAACTACTAGATTAAAGTCATATGTTTAGATTATTGCTCTAGTATATGATTTTCAATGTTTGCATGGGCGCTTGGTATACCTTGCGATACTTTTACCTAATAGATTTTCCTTTTGCTTAGATGTTGGATATGCCCTACGTACCTTTATGAAATTATGAAGATTCTATGAATAAAATACACTATTTTCTCCCTTCAGACTTTATTTATTGCAATATTATTTGTTAAGGTTATGGCACCCTGATGTAGGAAAGCAAACAACGATGAACAATTCCAACCGCTCCAGTAATTATGGCGTTGACCCACAGTTTGCTCCACAATTTCTTGCTATGATGCGCACATTCATCCAAATGATACCGCCGTCGCCGCAACTAAGGTTGTAAATGGATCGGATATGGACTGGATTTGCCCGTATTTGATCCAATCTGATAAGAATAATTGCCCGATCCAATCCAATAATTTAACGGATATTTGATTTTTAAATCCATATTCGATTTGCTATGTTATCGAATATCCGATCTGAAATTAAAGAAATTAGGAAAATAAGATTAATATTGAAATTAACTTTTTTTTCCCATTTTTTCCAATTCTTGAATGGTTTTAATAATTATAACTTTTTCAACCTTTTTAATTTTTAGTCAATTAGATTGAAGTGAACAAGAAATTGCTTACCCATTTATTGACTCACTTATTTATAGAGGATGTTTTCAAGTATATTATTATAAACTTTCGATGTAGGATAAGAATTCATTTGATTTGGTTATAGTACATTGTACATTTGGTTTAGCTATAGTGTATTGTACAATTGGTTTGACTATAGTGTATTATATTATTATATAAATAGTTATTTATAAATTATTAATTTAATCATTTTTCCTATCTGTTACTGATTAATAAAAATTTAAAACTCTCCAAATATTTCAATTAGCACTATTGTACTATATCTTGTTTTTCGAATATATTTATTTTCTTAAACTCTTAAAACTGCATTTGGTACAATAATTTGGATGTATTATTAAATAATTTCTAGATTGTTTAAAAATTTAAAATAATATTAAAATAAGAAAATACATTTTTATTTTTTTAAGCTAGGCTTTGTCTAGACTCTCCTAGCCTAAAACTTCCACACCTCGCAACGCATTACGATCTTTAGAACATTGTGTACGCGTGAATTGATTTTCTTTGTTTTTTTTTTATTTTTTAATTTGATGAAATCTTTATTCTAAATTTATTTATTTATTTTAGTAACAAATAACATGCCATAAAAATATTTTACCGACTTATCTATTTATAACAAATCGGATTATCATATATCCATATTTGATCAATTTAGGATTATCAGATTCGATCTTGATCAGGTTATTGGGCTGAAACTCTAAATCCATCTCCTGTTAATTTCATCGAATTCAAATCGGATTCGGATCAATATTCAATCCGTTGACAGCTCTAGCTGCAACAAACACCTCCACAACAACTGACACCACCATCCCTAACACAACCACATCAACCGCAAGCACCAGTGGTGGCAGAGGACACCAGGAATACTACTGCTGTTGTGGTGGAACTTTTCGGGAAACAACTCCCAATCTTCGAGGATGGTAAAGATTCATTGGAAGCAGATGATTGGATGGTCGGAATAAATTTTTTTTGACCTCATTGACTGCTAAGACACTAGGCAGGTTATTTTTGTAACATTTATGCTTAAGAAATGCGCTATGCATTGGTGGGACTCAACCTTAAGGTTAAGGGCGAGCGAACACATGGAATGAATTCAATGAACAATTCTCAAGAAAGTACTACCCTACGAGTATCTACAATCAGAAGGAGAAAGAGTTTCTCAATTTAGTTCAAGGCTTGATGTCTTTAACTGAGTACAAGCAAAAATTTGAGGAGTTATCCGATTATGCCTCTAACCAAGTAAACACTGAGGAGAAAAATGCGAGATGTTTTGAACAGGGGTTGAAAGATAATCTAAAGCATGCATTGGTAGTACTTCAACTACGAAATTACCATGAAGTGTTAGCAAGAGCATAATTAGCAGAATTCAAGCGCTGCACTAGTAGAAGAACAAACAAAATGTACAGCCAAAAAAATGCATATGAGAGGATTACAATGAAAAAGGAAAGCAAACCTTCGTAAGGAAGTATAAAGGAGACTCAAGTACAAACAATTATTAGCCGTATCCAGTTTGGGGCAAGTGCCAAAAGCATCATGCTGGAGCAATTCTCATGGGTACTGGTGCATGCTTCAACTATGGTGAAACAAGACATTTTGCAAAAATATACCCCAATAGATAGAAGCAGAAGCCTGTAAATTCCCCTAGAAGCCATGCTAAGGAGGTATTTATAGATTTCCCTTCAACCGTTGGGATAGTTTGGTAACTTTTACTCTGTGCCAATGGTTATTCCTTATTGGTAATATGATAACTGATTCAGTTAAGAGTCACATTTTATTTATTCACTCATGTGTTCCTTATTGACAGTCTGAAGTCAATCTGTTCTTGTTGGATGGTTCGCGATCCTCAAGCGAACCCTGTGCTTTTTATTCTTTTTACCTATGAAGAAACAATCTTCACATATAAAGAAAATGGATTATGAGATAAACCCTCCAAATGATACGTCTGGACACCAAGCGAATCTCCCTATGCTTTGTTTCATTCATCTTGGTCCATAGAAACGAAAATATCAGCAGATGAATGATAGTGCGAATGTGCCCACAACAAACATACTATCTAGAATACCTCCATTTCTGGAATCTCCATCTGACTCCCTCTCTTGAGCTCATAGCTATCTAAAAAATATCCCTAAAATGTTGACATACCTGATCGAAGTGCTACTGCCAGTGAAGATGTGACTGGTAGTCTCAGTCTTGGAACAACATTGGCAGGGAGAAGCCAACTGGCATCCAATCCTCATCTAAATAACGACATTTACTGGAATGAGGTCTTGTCATAGTCTCCATCAAAAGAATGAGGCAATAACTACAAAATAGAGCCCACAGTAACCGATATGAATCCTGATACTGGCATCCTAAATGTACGAGCTGTCATGCTAAATTGGTAGCAAAGTTACCATCCAATGTATCTCACTGAACAATGCAATCTGGGGCATCTGCACATAAAGGTATAGCCACTATCTGTTCTGCCATAAGAGAAGGGAGAATCTGTAATAAAGTCTTATATCTAACCAGTATCATCAAAGAAATCATGTACCCTCGCAAATGTGTGCTGGTGGTGTGGGAATAGGGATGCCCATGTGGTCTCACCTATCCAACAATCATACCAAAAGAATATCTGACCTACTCCAAGGTGCCATGCAATGTGTGGCTTTATCCAGGGCCCAAATAATTTCAGCCTCTTTCAAGTAGGAGAAGTTGAGTTGGAAACTACTACAAGTGAAGGATGTGTCCCTATACAATACCTGTCCAGTAAAAACTGGGCCTAAAGTGATGTTTGAGAACAGAACAACCCCAGAACTTCATGGAGAAGGTGTCCACCATAGGAATAAACTCTTGAAACTTAGACTACCCTCATCAGTAGAAAAGAAAATCTCTTTCCAGCTCATCCAATATAAATGTTGTGCTTGCTCCTTGGAGTCCCACAAGAAACGTGCAAAGACACTCTCAAGTTTCTTCTGGAAAGCCTTAGAGGGGTGCATAATCTGAAATAAAACACTGACCTCAACAAGGTAATACAACCCCTTGGTGACAAAAGTCGTAATGCGCAACCTGAGATCCTGTTATTGACCTTCTGGAAAAGGTCATCATAAATGAAGCTCCTCTTGGTCCCCTTAAATAAGGGGACCCCCAGATAAGTGAAAGGTTGTCGCTGTGTCTAAATCTCCAAACTTCTGATATGACTAATAGATGTCGATCTGGGTAGTATAAGTCCGCTCTTGTCCCTATTCATCAGCTGACCAGAAACCTCTCTTAATGCTCTAGACAATCAAGAATCCTCATGATAGACTATTTCTGCCCGTTGGTGAATATGATCATATCATCAGCAAATGAAAGATGTGAGACAAGAGTACTACCCCAATGCCAATAACACATACTGGGATATGCCTGAAACATTTGAGTAAGTAGGATTGAGAAGTAATCTGCAACTACGATGAAAAAGGATAGCGAAATGGGACCATCATGTTTGAGCCCTCATGAGGAGGGAAAAAACCACATGGGCGACCATTTAGAACTACAAAAAAAGACACTCCGAGATGCACCACCTAATCTTGTCGATCCAGATCTGATCAAATCCAAATGCCTCTAATATAAAATAAATGAAGTCTCAGTCTATGTGATCATATGCTTTAGCCATGACTAGCTTCAACATAGTGTTACCCCTTGCACTCTAGCATCCAAAGTATAGAGAAGCTCCTGAGCTAATAAGACATTGTCCCCAATCAGGCAGCCGGGATGAAGCCACTCTGTGGATGAGAGATAATTTGCGACAACAGTGTACTCAACCGAGTGTGAACTGGGGATGATCATCAACAACAATAACAGTAGTCCCCACATTCTAAAAAAATCTGATCTTGTTCGACTCATTTTGAACTCCGGTGTCAAAGTGTGGATATTGTCGAATATAATCAAATCTACGTTGAAGCACAAAAGACCCGAGTATAACCAAAAGATAAACCTAATGAAGCTATATAAGTCTCTTTAGGCACCGACAAGTAGCTACACCTCTCACATTACATGTGATGGCACTCATACGGACATAGAATGTGAGGAGGTATCATGTGACTAACTCTTAGTGATCTTATTGCTCGAATATAGAGTATCAGTAGCACTCTTAGTGATCTTTTTGCTCGAATATGGAGTATCAGTAGCCCTCGGGTGTTTCTTCCTTGTAACAGGGACGAAGTTGTCATTATTTTTACTCCCAACCATACCAACCAAATCCCTAACAGAGGACCTACGGAATATGCTCCTGCTAATGAACCTCAATCTGTAATGTACTCTCCATATCTTTCTGCTCAGACTGTAGAGATAGAATAGATGTCTCAACCTTTTGTTGACAAATGGGAGAAGCTCTAGAGATAAGAACATCAGTGTGAGCCGGTGTAGGACCTAGTTAATGTATGTCCACTGTAGTATAGAAACTCGTTTAGGCGTATCTACATATATGATCATGGATGTCTATTAAAGATGACAACATGGTTAAACCATCGACAGCTAAAGTCATGTAATTAACGCCAAATTAGGATGCCAACCAACAACATGATTTGTGACCTTCAACCATGTACAGATTTGTAGCTATCCATTCTTGTATATTCTATACTGTATATATAGGCAAAACATAATGAATATACTATATATCTTTTTACCAATCATGTAAAGCATAAAGTTTTTTTATGGGATCAGAGCAGGAACTCTCTAACGAGCTTATTGATTTATCCTCCACAATGTTTTCCACAATCAACACCACTACATCTCCAGTATATCACACATGTGAAACTTCCATGGTTGCACTCAATGTCGCTATACAATGAATAAAAAGCTTACTCATTCCATCTTTCCTCAATGGCAAGCCTAGTTTGAGGTATTACTTATTGGTTATGACCTTATAGACTATGTTACAAGTGACTCGGTTTGTCCAAAGAAATTTGATTCCTCCTTCCACGCTCCATATTCTCTTTAGGTTCACCAAGACGAACTCATCCTTCATGGGATTCTTTACTCCACCTCCCCTACCATTACCCCTTTCATTTCTCAATCTAAAACCTCTCATGAAGCCTGGTCTAAACTTATTCAAATGTATTCCAGTAAATCTCGCACCCGAACCATCTAATTGAATGAGAAACTCATCTTCATTCAATAGGATAACAAAATAGTGTCTGAATTTCTTCATATAATGAAAGCTCTTGCTTATGAACTAGCTCTAATTGATCATCTAATTTCCAATGATGATCCCACCATCTATGTTCTCAATGTTATGGGCTCTAAGTTTCGAGAGATTGTCGTTCCTATCCGTACCCATGAATCTTCTTTGTCCTTTGAGGAATTCTACGACTTGCTTGTTGGCAAACTATCTTCGTCAATTGGAAGCTTCTACTCAGACCCTTGTTTCCACGACAAACTTTTCCCAGTGACATTTTACGTCGAATACTAGGGATGGTGATTATTCTTGACTCCATAGCTCAAATACCAGAGACAGAGGGAAGAATGATTGTGGACCTCCTAAAGTAGCGGTCTTTCGACCAATAAGACTAGCGATTTGGGTCCCGATGCTGTAAGTCCAAATGCCAATTTTATGTGAATTGGGTCATACAGCAAAATCCTGCCCCAAACTTGAAGGCTATATTTCAACACATTATACCTTATCTTCTAGTCAGGAAAAAAAATAGCTTGTTCATTCTGTGACATCCTACAACATTACCTTTGATTTGTCAAATTTAACTATTCACTCAAAATATGATGGTATAGATGTAGTAGTCATTGGTGATAGTTCAGATTTTCCAATCTCTCATGTTAGGTCTTTAGTTTTAAAATTCCATTATTATATATTTCATCTATATGATACTTTATATGTTCCTGGTATTAAGAAAAATATAATAATATTTCTCTTGCTTTCACCCATCTAATTTTTTTGTGAAAGATCGGACCACGGGAACAACACTACTACGAGGAGAACGTGAACACGACGACTATCATTTCCCTAATTCACTAGTGTCCCATCCCTCCAGCCAAGGTTGCATATGTGCATGAACGTACTACCCAAGTCGGTTGGCACAAATGGCTTGGGCATCCCTCAGCAAAAATAGTCACTAAACTTGTTCGCCAATTTAAATTACCCGTTACAAAATCAAACAATTCTTTTCTATGTACATCTTGTTCCGTCAATAAAAATCATATGCAGCCTTTTCACTCTACTAGTTTATTGTTGATAGTACAAATTGAATCGAAAGAGTTTATTGATGAAACAATTACAATCGAATGTCAATGTAAATACAATCAACAAATATTCTTACCTAACTATGACTTTCACCTCCTAAAATCACTAGTCTTAATGCTTCATCTAGAACAAGAGGAGAAATAGCTATTTGAGATGAAGATATTTGAATTGCATCCATTCTTATTCAAAAGAGTAGATATTTATAGATTTTCTTCCAAGCCTTACCATGTTTGGTCTTTTTCAGTTTGTACCAGATGGCGGATCCTTATTGATTATCTTGTAACTGAATTGGTTAGGAGTCATGCTTTATTAATTTGCCCATATGCTTCTTATTGATAGCCTATACTAGTCTATTTATGAAGAATAGTTTGTGACCCTTAGGCGAGCCTTTTGCATCTCCGTTCCCTTCATGTGCTGCTTTTCGCTTCATTGATGAATAAATCTTGAGAGGTATATTCCCTGATTCAACAAATAGTCTTCTGGTCCAATTATAATATTTACACTAAATAGGACTTTACTATATCTTTATTTTGAAGTTGTAAACTTCCACGATGTGTTGGTTTGGTTTCTGTACTTTGCAATAATGCTTGGGCTAGATGGAACATTACTAGAGTCTTTTAATGCTTATTTGTGTGTGGTTTCAAAAAATACATCTCTTTTGTGTTATGTGCTAGACTGTTCATCTTGTATCTTTACGTATTAACCATCAAGATTGCGCGATGTTTCAGATGAACAAGTTCGTTGAGATTCTATGGCTATGATAGGCTCCTTCTAACGTTATATATATGCACTATGTTGCTTTTTATTTTCGTTTTTCTTGATCATACGAGATGTGCTCCACTACTTTGTTTCTGTTGATTTAGGGAAGAAGTTCATTATTCCCATTGGACTTCTTTCCCATGTCATCATCATTCCTTCATCTTTGTTCCTGATTCCACTATATTTTCCTAATGATTCATTTTTAAATCTTACATCAGTACCTTATATGACCAGACACATTCTTAGAATCGTCCAAGTATTCCATCGCCATGTTATAATTGTTTAAATACGATTCTGATTTCATCTCATATGATTTAAAAGTTGGGATATGGACATGGGATCCTTAGATTCGTGGGATTCTTAGATTCATTTGGACCTTTGGGAGCTATGATTACATCGGTTATAGTACATGGTCCTTTCCATTTTTGACCAAACGAACTGGATCTCTTTACATTGTTTGCGACAAAGTCTTTTTTTCAAGATTAAGTCCCCTACTTTGAAGTTTTCTTGTGAATCTTTGAGTTGAAGTATCTTTCAATCCTTTTCTAGTATGTTGGGAGCTTAATTTGACTTTAATCTTTTTTTCCTCTAAGAGGACTAAGCTCACATTCATAGATTCCTCATTTTGTTCTTCGTCATACCCTATTCTTCTTGCTGAACTTAGGTCAATTTCTATTGATAGCATGACCTTCATCCCATAAGCTAGGGAGAAATTTTTGTGGTAATTCGGTATGCCCATACGATATGTGGCAATTCATCAGCCTATTGTCCCTTCGTCGAATCTAGTTTCCTTATTAGGATATTTTTTGTAGTGTTTTATTGATGGCTTTCACTTGATCGCTGACTTAAGGGTAATATGGAGTGGAAAAGTGTCCGCAAATACCTAACTCGTCACACATTGCCTTTAGTTTCTTCCCATGAAATTGTGTTGTATTATCTAAAATTATTGAGTAGGGCACCCTAAACCAGCATATAATGTTCTTCCATATGAAATTACAAGTGTTGGTCTCAATAATGTTCACAAGGGATTCAACTTGTACCCACTTAGCAAAATAATTCACTGCCACTATCATAAATCGCACATTAGATCTTCCCACGGGCAATGGTCCGGTGAAATTGTTTCTTCACTTGGTAAAAGGTCATGGGCCCTTGTTGGTTACCAACTGTTGTACGTGTTATCGAGGTATGGATACGAATGTTTGCACTTATCACACTTCCTAGCAAGTTTATTGCATCATTTCGCATATTAGACGAATAATATCCATGTTTTAAGGCTTTTTGCACTAATGAGTGTCCACTAGAGTGATTACCAATACACCCTCATGGATTTATTTTATTATAGATAAAGTCTTGTCTTCACTTATGCACCTGAGCATGGAGATTGTGTATCCTCATTTGAGTCATTTTTCGTATTAGGCCATTAATATCTTTATTTTAAGGCTTTCTCCACTAAGGATTGTCCACTAAATATATTCGACTTTACCCGATGGCTAAAAAATCTTAAGTTCATAGAATTTTCCCTAATTCAAACATCTAGTGAAAACCTGATTCAATGCTAAAATTCGAAGCCTATACTCAAACAATGGCGGTGAATTTGTTGCTCTCAAATAATACATATCTCTTAATGGGATTAGCCTTTACACACCCATCTCTTACACTCTTCAACAAAATAGTACTTTAGAGCGTTGCCATCTCCATATAGTTGAGACTGATCTCACTCTTCTCATTGATGCCTCCACGCCTCTAAAATATTAGCCATATGCTTTCCATATAGCCACGTATCCGGTCAATCAGATCCCCACCACTTTCCTAAAAAATGGATCTCATTTTGAAGCATTGTTCGATCCTGCTTCCAATTACCTGAAATTCCGTCAATTTGGTTGCCTTTATCTTCCCTATACCAGGCCCTATAACCATCACAAACTTGAGCCTAAATCAAAGCTCTGAGTGTTCATTGGTTACTCTAAAAGCCAAAATGCATATAAATGTTTAGACTTTCACTACCTCGATTGTTTACATTAGTCGGCATGTTCTCTTTAACGGAGCAAAATTTCCACTGAGCTCCTCTAAATTTTTTCCTATACCAGGCAAATACCATCCTACCACACGATCCCTGTCACTCCAGACTGGGCTACTTACTGTCTTTTCCTTCCATGTTGTTCATGCCCAGTATACCACCTCTACCGCCAGTGAATTCAGTTGGCAGGTTTAATGTCGTCATTGCATCTCCTCTCCGATGTCTCCTTCTATCCTCCTTCCTAGTAATTCCTCTATTTCTCCTACTAGCATTCCATTAGTTCTCCTGCTAGTAGTCCCCCAAGTCTAAACCCGCAATACTTTTCCCTGCTTTCTCAAATGTCACATCCTCGTCCCATGATCTTCCTCCTCCTAGTCCCCTTAGGACTCACCTGATGACTACTCAATCTCATTCACAGTATCAGAGCTATTTTACAATGGAAATAAATTATTATAATGGAAATGAAATTACAACTCAAACTGAACTAATATTTACAATGTGAGGCCGAAATTGGGCAAACTGCAATTGGGTCAAGGGGCTAAGTAAAGCTGCAATCCTTGACACCTGGTCTTGATCATAAGGAAAACTTCAGTTCAATTTTTAAGCCTACTACAATTCATATTATTTTATCTATTGCAGCGATGCGGGGATGTGGCTTGTACAAACTACCAGGGATCAAAGATTCCAACATCCTGATTATGTCTGTGACGAAAGGCCATTTACAGCCTTAAGCAAGTTCCACCGGTATGGTACTTCTTTCTTGACTGTAATCCAATTTTTTGGAGCTCCAAGAAGCAATGCACCATTGTCTTGGAGCTCCTAGAAGAGATGCACCATTACATAGTCCTCTACGGAAGCAAAATATAGAGCACTTGCAACAATGGCTTCGAAAACTTTGTGGCTGCTCTTTCTGTTTACTAAACTTGGTTTTCTTCTCCTTGGATCGCCAACACTACTCTCTAACAATCTTGGTACCACTAATCTGAGTCTCAACCCAGTTCACCACACTTGGATGAAACATATTCAAATTGATTTTCACTTCCTCTATGATCTTGTTCAACAAGGCAAGTTACATGTTCGACATGATAATATCCAAGATCAAATGGATGACCTCATTACTAAACATCTAGCTTATTTACGGACCATTTTACTATGAAACAAGACCTTGCCGATGGTAGTTCCATCTTGCTGGGACGTATTAAGGATGACAACACAGTCAAACCATCAGCACCTAAAGTCATGCAATTAGCACAAAATCAGGATGCCAAAGTCATGCAGTTAGCACAAAATCAAGATGCCAACCAACATCATGATTTGTGGCCTTCAACAGTGTACTAATTTGTAGCTATCCATTCTAGTATATTTTATACTCTATATATTGGCAAAACTGAATGAATATACTATGTAGCCTCTCACTAGTACATGTGCAACGTAAAATACATATTCTAAAATCATTAGCAGTTAGCATGTTCGACCTACCAATTAAAACTAAAACCATCCAAGACATCAAAAAAAACACGAAATTGGAAAAAAGAAAAAGGGAAATGTGAACAATTTAGTGAAAACCAGACATGGCTAAAATAAAGATATTGTTCCATTAACAGTAGAATCAAAGAAACACTAGCATGGAACCCACTAAGTCAAATAGTGATCGAAAGAACACTTGTCGTAGTCTCAAGTTTGTGTTGTTCACATACGACAAAAACTTCTTCATTATACTCCTCAAATTCAAGATCCCGAAAGATTAGTCTAAAAAAAAAGAAAAAATTATAGTGAAAAAATGAATGTAGTACACATGACCAATAAGAAACTTTTTAGTCCTTTTTGAGCCTCATTCTCTAAAACTCATTTTTTTCAAATTCATTTTCAATCACACATTTTCCCAATGAAATAATTTTGCATGTAAACCTAAAAAAAACTCTTACTTTTGAACCACACATTCTACAAAATAAAAATCATGTCTTACAAGATCACTTGAAAAAATTGGGCTTAGCCAAGGGCTTAGTACTCAACTTGCATTTTACCCCTTGACAGTGTGTATATTAACAAGTCGCATTTTTTACAAACAATTTAACATGGCCAATACAATTAATTTTGCTGAAGTGAAATTCATGAGATGAAGTTATAAAGAAAGTAAATCATCCTAGAGATCATTAAATAATTCATCTCTATTCAATATTGAGTGCAATAGATAGGCGGCAGGCCTGCGCTCAAGCCATCAATGGGCTATAGGGGGGCAAAATCTTTCTTTTGTAATTTTGGACGGGGTTGTAAGCTAGCCAAAATGCGGGATGGATTCTTATTGTTTTAAACTTAATTTCCAAGACTCCCTATTCAACTAAACAACTACAAATCAATTTTCTTGACTTTTACAACTTTTTTTAATACGATTAGTTTGTCCACAAAATTGTCAATACAATTAAAAAACTAACACAACCCATCTTCCTCTGTATAATTAAAGGAAAAAAAAATATTAAAGAGTGGTCGGTCCTTATTACCCTTTTAAACGCATGTGCATACATGAGGGCATTTCGAGACTACATGAGGGCATTTCGAGACTGAATCCGTAAAACAAAATGACAAATTGTGTTAATAATGTAAATGTTTAGGACTGTTATTTCGATCAAAGGTTTGGGACGATTTGTGCCTATTTCTCAAAACTAGTCAGAGTTAAACGTGCATTGCACGTTATTTTGAAATACTTTATAAGTGCTGTGAAAGTAACATTTAACCCTTTATTTACCATTTTGGTCTAAATATGAGAAAAATGTAAGTCCTTCAAAATACATGTTAATTATTATATATGTACGTAAATAGTGAAATTCATACTTGAACATGGGTATTATAATTATAATTAAATGTATAAATGAAGATGAATGACAAAAATACGATATTTAAATTAACGTGAATGTTAATTAATTTAGAATTAATATAAATAAATATATATGTAAAATTAATATTAAACCATTTATACTAAATGAATAAAATTTAATTTTCAATTAAGTGAAACTTGATGCTAATTAGAATATATGAATGTGAATAATAAATTTCATTCTTGAAGGAGAAATTCTAATTAATATTAATTAAATAAACGTGAGTATTAATTAATCGAGAATCAATAACAAGAACATGGGCGTGAATGTTAATGTTAGTGTAAACTTCTAATTAATATTAATTAAATGCATGAGAATTTTAATTAATTGAGAATTAATAACAAGAACATGGACGTGAATGTCAATGTCAATATTTAATTCTAATTAATACCAATTAAATGAACGTGAATGTTGATTAATTGATAATTAATTACAATGAATACATGCATGAACAAGGAATTTGTACTATTTATTACAGTTTGTAAATTAAATAGTTATTGAAAATGAAAAGTCGGGTATTATTGAAATAATTGAATTGTAGTAAGGCTATAATCGTCCAAAAATGATTCTTATTTGATGTGATATTTAAGTTAAACGTGCATTGTACGTCATTTTGAAATACTTTATAACGTTTTGAAAGTAATATATGACCCTTCATTCACCATTTTGATCTAAATATGAGGAAAATGTAAGCCATTGAAAATAAAGGTTAATTATTATAAATGCACGTAAATAGTGTATACTTGAACATGGGTATCAGAATTATACTTAAATATATAAATGAAGATAAATGACAAAAATACGATATATATAGGTGGGTGTGTGTGTGTGTGTGTGTGTGTGTGTGTGTGTGTGTGAAATGATTATTAAATCATTTATACTAAATGAATAAAATTTAGCCAATATTTGGTACACATTAAAATTTTTATTTTCATTTTTCTACTAATTTTCAACCACACATTTTTCAATAAAATAATATTTTCCATCATATCAATAATTTTTCCTTCATTTTCAATCACACATTCTAGAATACATTTTTCCAAAATAATGTGGCTCAAATATACCCTAAATAACAATAGAAACGCAAAAAGAAAGTGAAAAAACAAAAGGAAAATGAAATATACAAAAAGATCTATCTTCCTCTCCTACTTCCACTCATCTAGTACTCCATCCTCATCGACAAAAGCCAANTAATATTTTTCATCACATCAATAACTTTTCCTTTTTTTTTTCAACCGCACATTCTCCATCAATCTATTATTTCAGAATACATTCTTCCAAAATAATGTGACTCAAACACTTCAATTAGAATACATGGACGTGAATAACAAATTTCATTTTTGAATGTGAAATTCTAATTAATATTAATTAAATAAACATGAATATTAATTAATCGAGAATCAATAACAGGAACATAGACGTGAATCTTAGTATAAAATTCTAATTATTAATTATTAATTAAATGAATGAGAATGATAATTAATTGAGAATTAATAACAAGAACATGGACGTGAATGTCAATGTCAATGTGAAATTCTAATTAATACCAATTAAATAAAAGCGGATGTTAATTAATTGATAAATAATTACAATGAATATATGCATGAACAATGATTTTGTAATATTTATTATAGTTTGTAAATTAAATAGGTATTGAAAAATGAAAAGTTAGATATTATTGAAATAATTGATTTGTAGTATGACTATAATTGGTCAAAAATGATTCTCATTTGATGTGATATTTAAGTTAAACGTGCATTGCACGTTATTTTGAAATACTTTACAAGTGCTATGAAATTAATATTTGACCATTCATTTAATATTTTGATCTAAATATGAAAAAAATATATGCCCTTGAAAATAAAGGTTAATTATTATATATGCACGTAAATAGTGAAATGCATACTTGAACATATGTATTAGAATTATAGTTAAATGTATAAATGAAAATGAATGACAAAAATACGATATATAAATTAACGTGAATGTTAATTAATTTAGAATTAATACAAATAAATATATATATATGTAAAATGAATATTAAATCATTTATACTAATAATTTTCAATTAAGTGAAACTTGGTGCTAATTAGAATACATAGACGTGAATAACAAATTTCATTCTTAAATGTGAAATTCTAATTAATATTTATTAAATAAATGCGAATATTAATTAATCGAGAATCAATAACAGGAACAGGGACAGGAATGTTAATGTAAAATTCTAATTAATATCAATTAAATGAATGTAAATGTAAATGTTAATTAATTGAGAATTAATAATAGGATCATGGACGTGAATGTCAATGTCAATGTGAAATTCTAATTAATATCAATTAAATGAACGTGAATATTAATTAATTGATAATTAATTACAATGGATACATGCATAAACAAGTATTTTGTAGTATTTATTATAATTTGTAAATTAAATAGTTATTGAAAAACGAAAAATCAGGTATTATTGAAATAATTAAATTGTAGTAATGCTATAATCGTCCTAAAAATGATTCTCATATGATGTGATCTTTAATAAATTATTGAAAACCAATTAAATGAACGTGAATATTACTAATTGATAATTAATTACAATGAATACATGCATAAACAAGTATTTTGTAGTATTTATTATAATTTGTAAATTAAATAGTTATTGAAAAACGAAAAATCAGGTATTATTGAAATAATTAAATTGTAGTAATGCTATAATCGTCCTATAAATGATTCTCTGATTTTATCTGTAATAAATTATTGAAAACCAATTAAATGAACGTGAATATTACTAATTGATAATTAATTACAATGAATACATGCATAAACAAGTATTTTGTAGTATTTATTATAATTTGTAAATTAAATAGTTATTGAAAAACGAAAAGTTAGGTATTATTGAAATAATTAAATTGTAGTAGGGTTATAATCGTCCAAAAAATTATTTTAATTAAATTGTAGTAGGGTTATAATAATGAAAAACTGATTCTCATATGATGTCATATTTAATATATTATTATAGATTATAGATGTTAATTTCCGTTTTTTTTTTGTCGTGAAGAAATGAGAAGCGTCGAAAAAGGAATACAGAGCTTATCCCGCGATCAATTATGCACAAAGGTGGTTTACAAAAGTGTGTTGATAAAATGATGTGACAAAATCTATGTCAAATTTCAAAAATTATTTTTTAAATTATTGGTCAAAATTTTGACAAATTTTGTACAAATAGTATGACTCATCCTGCGATCCAAACAGTCCCATAAAAAATTTGTGCTAGGGTACGGCATCAAAAGGAAAATGAAATCCCCTTTCTCAAGTCTCATTTAGCTCCCCTTTTTCCTTCTCCTTCTTCACAACAAGAAGAAGGTTAAACTGAAGAAACAGCAGAATCCCAGCTCGGAACTTCCAATGTGACTGTGTTATTATATTTAAAAAGAAAAAAGACTGCTAAGAAATAAGTTTTGTAGCCTCCCATGGCTAGTAGAAAACTTGTGCGGGATTTATTCCGCTCAAAACAACCTCTTTTTCGTCAGCTATTAGAATCTGAACAGGTTTTTGTCCTCTTCCGTTCTTCTAATTGTAAAAGTATAATAGGTTTTATAATTTTTGCGAAAATATTGTATTTTTATATGTTTATGTTAAAATGATTTATTAGTATTGTGGTTATTTTTGTGTAGGTTTCAAGTAGATATACGAGGCTATGTTTGGTTCAGCCAAATGGGCATTCGTTTAGACGCGAGTTCAGCGCGTTTAATGAGTTCTCCAAGAAGATTAAAGGCGAAGTTGACAGGTATTTTTATTTTTATTCACTGGATTCTTCTTTAATTGTTATTTTTGTTTTGCTTTACATTAAAATCTAACTTTCTGAGTCACTATGTCAATGTTAACTTACGATAATTTCGTGTATTAGGTGCTTTTAGTAGAGTTCAGTATTGAAGCAGTAAACGGCCCTCATTAATCATTATTTTCTATTCAGTTAACATGTTTATTTTGTGTTTTCGTGTCATTTTTCTCTTTGTGTTTGCCAGGATTCTCTGGCTTCTAAAAGTAGGTTTCTTCAATCGTTATTTCACTCTTTGGTCCTTTTGCATTTCAATTTATTTTCCTTCTGGGTTACTAATTGGATTTTTATTTCTTTTCTATTCTCCTTTAATTTTTTAATAAAAATATAATCATACTACTATATCATATTCCTGGACTTGCAATGCTGTATTGCTGAATCTCGATGTATATCAAGATAGTAACCGAAGGTGATTAAAATGTTGTGGATATTTAAGTATCGTGATTCAATTTGCTGTAGGAACCAGGAATTTAAAAAATCCGTGAAGGAATTGAAGGAGAAAGCAGAGGACCTGAAAGGGGTGAAAGAAGAGCTGAAAGTTAGGTTATTATCTAATTACATTTTTTGTTTCATTGTTCTTGTTAATTACATAGGGGCTGAGACATACTGTTGTATGTCAAGGCTGGCAGATATTTCCAATGGGAACCCTGAGATGGTGAAATGGCAAAATGCAGAACTAAGCAGACATCTGAGAAGCTGTACAAGCACGTGGATGGTGTTTGGACGGAGGCCGAAGAGAAGGCAAAAAAGGTATAAATCTCTTTAATTTTTATGTGGTTGGATTTGTGAAGGTGAATTGATGAGCATGGATATTAATTTACTTGAATTATCACTGGGAAAATGCTATTGCTCTTTAACTGATCTTCTTTGTCTCAATACACTCATTATTGTCCTAGGGAGATAACGATATTCCTGTATATATTTTTTATCCTTTCAGCATTATGATGTTTGCTTGGGCACTGATGTTTGTGCAATTCCTTGTTTAATTTTTGGTGGTGCTTAATTTATTAGAGGACCCTAAGTATGCTTCCACTTTTTCTGAAACTAAGCCCTTGTTTGAGCCCCGTTCTCCAATATCTCATTTTCTCATATTCACTTTCAATCATGCATTCTACCAATAAAATAATTTGCACGTAAACCCAAAATTTTGTCTTACTTTTTAACCACACACTATTACAAAATTCATTTTAACATAAAAATGGGGATCAAACAAGGGCTAAATTAGCAATTAGTGAGACTGGATTTTACAATGTGTGTGCATACATTTTTGTCTTTCCTTGTAAGTGTGGGGTGAGGTGGGGTGAGGATGAGGATGAGGGTGTGTGAATACCAAATATGTTTGACATTTTTGCGTCCCATTTCTTAAAATGCGCATGATAACTAGAGGGACCAAATATCTATATTTCTAGATTTATGAAGGGTCCATACATCCATGACTGAGTACGAACTACTTGTCTAGAGCTTTTGGTGGCAATAGTTCTGCTTAAAGAAATTCGATGTATTACATTCGAATGTACCTTTTACAAGGTTATTATAAGAACTACTTCAAGTTTCCCTTATCTGGTTGAGCAATTTAATGATACTAACATGAAGCAATGAAATTCATTCCGTAATTACAAATTTTACGCTCTTTTAGCAACAAGAGAGGTGCTGGCTGCTTTTACTGAACAATTTCTAGTAGCTTCTCAAAACTATTTTTTCTTCATATTTGCAATATATTGCAGATTATCCATATCGTTCCAGTAAATAATGCAGCAATTTTTGAGATTCCTACTAGTTAACTATACTATTTTCACAGAAAAAACCTAAGGGGAGGTGTATTCAATTGGGACTTTTGAAGACTTTGATGAACTTTTATAAGTAATGATTTCTGTGGATTTCGTGGATTTTTTAGAAATTTGTATGGAATTAGTGGAAGTCTTTTGTAAACTCATAAACTTTCATTTTAAAACTTTTAGAGACTGTTATACAATTCAAAAGACTTTTGAAGCCTTTCATTTAAGATAGAATGTATGTGGATCTAGTACAATATATGCAGATGTGGAGGAAAATATTTCGGCTGCAAAAGTGGAGGTTCATAAAATTATGTTTTCAAGAGATGAATTTGTGCAGGACCATTTTCTGCCCCAAAAGATAAGTTACAAAAACATGATAATAAAGATTCTCTAATTTACGATTCAGGTAAAAGAATCTTTTGGTATTGGAAAGCAAGAGTTTCAAGAAAGCAATGGCACTTCAGCTAATTACAGCTCAAACGACAAAGATGGAAGTTATTCTGCATTTAGAGAAGAAAAGGAGGGACAGAAGCAGCAATCTGAATCTAGCGATACTACGGATACAATATTTAGGAAGGTTAAGTCCGGCGTTTCTTCCATCTCTCCTAAAGTTTCATTGGCCTTCCTGAAATTGAAGGAAGCAAAGCCCATTGATTTGGTGAAGAACGGTTATGATATTGTGAAGGATGAGTTGAAAGGTAACCCAAACAGGAGAAAGCGATTGGTATATGAAGCTTCTTCTGTTTCCTCGTCGCCAAAATTTGAAAAGAGCACACGGACCGATGTTGTTGTGTTACCCTCACAGCAGTCTGCATGGAGTAAGAAATGGGAGGCATTCAAGGAAAAGGTCAGATATCACTGGTATTCATTCTATGTGAGCTACCAAATGTTATTAAATGTTTTCCTTTCATAATTTTACTTGATATAATTGTTTCATATCGCAGATGCAAGGACATCCTATATTCAAGCGTGTCGGTGGGATAAGTGAGCCTATAATTGGAAAGAGCCAGGAGGTGCTTCTTAAATCTTAACCCTGAATGATGCTATTATTTGCCTCCACATTTCCTTTTTATTCCACTTCTTTAAGTTTTTTATTCTACCGACACTTCAGATTCGGAAACAAAAAGTTAATTTTGCATATTCTGAAATATTAAAATATGTGTCCAGAAGACCAATGTTTTGTATGGATGGCAATGCGGCGGGGCGGGGATTAAAATATGACCTTTACCATCCGTTTAATTAATTATTTATTTTAGTTATAATTTATTTTTAAATACGATTTGAATTTAAAAACATAAAAATAAAAAGATTTGGGATGGGTTCGGGGAATTCGGGGCACGGACCATGTTCCCCTTCCTTGTCCTGATTACTTAACAGGGTGGGGATTCCCTGCCGCATTCAGAGCAGGGGTGAGGTATTTTACTATCCCTAATATTTTTTTTAATTGGTTCGACTCCTTGACTAGCAAAATAAGTTTTGTAATTGTTGGTTTTTATATATTTACAAAATTACTACCTGCAATAACTTATAAGATATCTGCAGTTGTGAATTTTTATTTCATTTTTTTTTTTTTTTTTGTGTCTGATTGGAAAGGTACTTTATGAGCTGGCCACCATTGTAGTCATTGACTTGGTCAATATTTTAGCATGTTAGAATATCCATAAACTGACAAATATGAATTAAATACTAATAGTGTGAGTTAAGTTTCTTGTTACATCAAACTAATATTACTGCTATTAGTTAAAAAATGGCTTAGGAGCGTCTTACCATGTGGTCTTTATATTCTCTAATAGAGATGTTATTACTGAAAAATGGATGCTTTATCTCCACTTCGGTCTATTCTGTATACCATGAGTACAAATACACTATGTTCTGTTTTCGAAGCTTAGAATCTCATTAGTTTTTCAACAAAATTGGCAGATTGCAGAGGATATGAGGGAGAGATGGGAGACTAGTGATCACCCAGCTGTTCACAAAATCCAGGAGTACGCATTAATCCTTTTCTCATTCAATTTTTATTTCAGTATAAGATAGGTAGAAGACTGCTAAAGCATTTTTAGCATGTTGAGATTAATTCGTAGCATCTGTGTGACAGCATTAGTGAAACTGTTCTTGGAGAATCAGATGCAGCCATGTCATTCAAGGAAATACGTCGCAGAGACCCGTATGATGCTGATGTTTTGCTATTTTCATTTTAAAATTATTTTGCTTTTTACATCACTTGCTCCTATATTTGGCTTATGTTAGGACATTCTCTTTACCAGAATTTGTTGCTGAAGTTCAAGAAGTGATCAAACCAGTTCTCAATGCTTACTTCAAAGTAAGTTTTCAAGTTTATATGGGATTAGGGGTAGACACCAATGTTTGCACCATGGCTCAGGAAATTCGCATAAACTGGATTATATCCAGTGTTA
>CAIGRF010167645.1:0-33604 GCA_903798235.1 Fraxinus ornus
TAAAATAGGCTAATTCATACAAAACAATAATCAATAAAGTATATTCAATTCTCATACCCGATCTCGATCAAGAATAGAATCGGACATCTGATCTCGTAGAGTATGCTGAATGGCAAATTCACGCACAAAACCTCGACCCTCATCCTCCATCAACAACGTTAACTCGATTAGGACATGAAGCTGACATATTGACATTTCAACTAGTTAATGATCATGTGATGAAATTCTGAAACGACATACAATATAAATCTATAATGTCTAATACTCACCTAAAGGTCGTCAAGTAGGGCTGATAATTGTTTGACGGACCGACATCCATCTACTGGATGCTCGCCAATTATGCATCCAAGGGCAGCGTGTCTCCCGCAAATTGAGTGGCCAAGAAGGGGACCATCGCATATGCTCAGATCTGCAATACATACACTTATTATATATATAAATTTAGTATAAAAGAATTTAACGTTGATTATGTTAAATATTTACCTGTACTGCCAAAGGCAATTCATATGTATCGTACTTACATATAGACTCATTGAGCTTCAAGTGCGATCTAGTGAAGACATGTACGATGTCCTCAAAACATCTACGGCCCCACGGATAGTTGTTAAACGCATCGATGTCGTCAACAACTTGCAAATGAAAAATGTTGATGGCAGTCTTCTTGTCATAACACACCATCATACTCTCAAAGATGTGGACCAGTCCAAGCTCCAATCTATCTAACATTTGGTCGCACTCCCTAATCACGTCTATCAACTGGGGTACAAACACCGTCCCATGTCCCTGGAAGTACGTCTCGTACATCATGTTGCTTCTCTCGATGGCTATCTCGTCGCATGTAATCATCAATTCAGTGATAGGACAAATTTAAACATCGAGAAACTAACGACCTTACCCCCAAGGTCAAAGTGAAGGGCATCGCCATTGACTAGCCTAAGAAGCCGACATAGGAATGCATTGGTGATTTATCCTGAGTATTACACTTTTCGCAACTGGTATAGTGGCCACAGAAAGGACTATCGTAGCACATCTCTGTGCTAATCATTGAGTAACTCCAACACAGAAGTAAAACTTTGAAAGCTACTATTCCAAGTAGCTTTCCTCGCCATCCGCCTCAACTTTGTATCTAAATGATACTCCATCCTGCAAAAGTTCAAATGTTAGAGCATTGAACAAGAGTTAATAAAATAACGCATAATCTTGAAAAATCTAGCGAACCAAATTGTAACTACCATACGCAAAACATTAACTCTAATAAAAAATAAATGATTTAATAAATTAAAGGAGAAGCACGAAAAATAAAATAATTAAAAAATTAATTACAAATTAATGACCAAAAATTAAAAAAAATGATAAACAAATTAAAAAAAAAAAAAGAAAGAACATTAAAAAGTATTTTGAATTGGAAAAAAATTATAATAAGAAGAAAACAATTAAGGTATTCATAAATTATTACCAAAAAATAATAATAAAAAATAAACAAAATTAAATTATAAAAATTAAATAAAGAATATAAATATTAATAAGACTGTAACCAAAAAATGATTTTCATCATGTTTAAAAAAGGATTTTTAATAAGGGAAAATCTCATAACTAAAAGGTTTAGTTTTGCCCATTTCAAATTTAAGATATAAGGTTTAAAATTTAAAATTTTNAAATAATCTGTACCAAACAGGGGCTTAGATATTATAGTTTTGCCCATTTCAAATTTAAGAGACAAGGTTTATATTTTTAAATTAATTAATTAAACATATATTTTATTAATTAAATATATTAAAGTCACAATTCCATATAATTTGGTCACAAATTCTATATAATTGGTCACAAATCACAAATTTTACATGTTACAAATTATTTTATGGCCACAATTCAAAAAATTTATAAGTCACAATTTGTTCATTGTTCACAAATAAAAAAAAATTATACGTCAAAGCTTATTCCTCACAAATCACAAATTTTATAAGTCGCAACTTAATAAATAGTCACAAATTGTCAAATTATCGATGACGGATTAACAATTTTTAGGTCACACATCATTTCTTAATCACAATTTATATTTTTCATTGGTCACATATTATTTATTGATTACAAATTAACCAATTTAATGGTCTCAAACGACCAAATAATATGTAACCACCACCAAAACTTGTTACTACCACCGCACCACTCCCTCCCAGCACCACCGCCACCTTCGCCGCCAGAACTACCGCCACCACCTCTCGACAACAACACAACTACCTCAAACAAATCAACACGTCACATAAAAACACCACCACACCATCACGCCATTCCACAACCACATCGAAAAATCCAAATAATTAATCACAAACACCGTTTGTCCCACTCTGTCACCGTCACTGTCGCCAGCTAACAAACAACCTAACCACAATAATGTCAAACCATGACCATCCCTTCTTTTCTTCGGCTCTGATCTGCAGCAACCACTACCATCACTTCTCTACTCCGGCTTCGATCTGTAGAGCCCCCATCGAGGACGTCTCATTTCCTAATCTGCAGTACCTGCAACCCCAACCACCTATGACCAGAGAAAAAATGGAGGAAAGGACCTCGGTCTACAGCAGTGATCACCTTGCTACTACACACATTAATCGCAACGAAGAGAGAGATAGAGGGAAAATCGACGGATAACAGCACTGATTGAAACATCCAACATCATAATCGACCAATCGAACAAGCCCCTACCACCTATCCACACACAAATAACAGCAGCATCGAGCGACTGGAGACGATAGAAGCGGCCTCCCATCATCACCGATGATGTGCACAATGATACATCACTAAGTCAATTCACGTTTCAACATAAAACAACATAGAACAAGAATCATAAACGAATTAAATTGCATCGAGAAAACATACCTCTCGCAGAACTAAATCGGTCTTGGTGTCACTCGGCAACTCTCGAACAAATGAGTGATCCCACTTCAATTCTTTCAGCTTTAATTTAACCTTATTATTGATACCATCATTCTCACTATCAAAATTGTTATTCCTAATATTGTTATTATTTTCTAATTTATGATTTTTAAATCATGAGAAATAGAATCGATGGATAGAGGCAGAAGAATGGCTATCCATTGAAATGATGAGAGAAGAGCGGAGTTTACGTGATTTAAAGGTATTCAAAGGGTATAAATGGAATTTGGATATGGAAAGAATGGGGCAGCGGAGGGTGGCCGTGGCGAAGAGAGAAGACGAGCAATGAGGATGAAAAAATGAAGCTGAAATGTGAGAAAGCATCTTTAGCACTTTAACTGACCTTATATTTTCTCTCTATATAAGCGTGTATATATATGTTATTTTGGCAAACTAGTACTGAAGAGTACAACAATTGAAGCAATCGAACAGGCTCAGTGGCAAAGAAACCTCCCTCACGACGGTCATAGCATCCACCACGTCAAGCAGAGTTGCTCCCTCAGTCTCGTGGAGGCTGGGCTGCCAATGGAGAGGGAGGAAAGTGGAGAAGAGAGAGTAACGGTTAGAAGAGAGAAGGATGAGGAAAATTGAAATGAGATTAATTAGGGTTTTGGATGAAAATTGTACAATTAATATTTAATATTAAAAATAAAATATCTGATTTTTGAAAAGTGAAACCTTTAATCTGATTTTTGAAATTAAATTTTTAAAATTCTGATTTTGTGTAATTTTCACTTTTAACAAACTTACTTTTAAGTAAAATAGCCAACTTAACTCGGTCTTGAGCTGTCTAAATAGTCAACCCAAGTTTAAACGCCTAGGTCGACGGCCAAATGTGTTTTTCTCGTCGAAAAACTCCATTTTCAGCAAGAAAAACACATCTCGCCCTCAAATAATACATAAATCAATTTCTATACTCTATCATCTACTTAAATAATGAACAAAAAACTAAATAAATGTTAAATCTAAACTTTATAATTCAAGAAAAGTCAAAATCATAATAAAAAAAAAAAAAAACTAACCTTGTTAAAGATCATTTCGTCGGTGACTGGTTGTCGGTGATTGGGTTGCTGATTGTGAACGAGGTTGTGGTCGACTGGATCCAGGCCGAGATTTTTTTTTCTTTTTCTCCATGGTTCTCGTGTGTGCGAGGTGAGAAATGGGGGTATTTTTTACTTTTATTCTTACATTCCAATTTATATTATATCTATAATCTATAATATATCTAAATATCACATGAGATAGGAATCATTTTCTAGACCATTACAGCCCTACTATCTTTTCATTATAGACCATTATAGCCCTACTACCTATTTATTCTCATGCATGTATAATAATAATTATTTACACTTCATAAATTTTGGGGGCTATTCCATGTACACTATACATTTTGGGTGATATTCAATTGTTGTAGGAGCAAATAAATTATTTAGATTCATTTAATCCATTTTTAGTTAGCAAAGTGATAACCCCCTTGCGTGTATTCTCTTTCCAAGATTGGAGAATTTATTCCATCCTCATTCATTATCTTTAACTTCTAATACAAACTTGGATACACTTGACAATGAATCATGTCCAATGACTTTCTCAATGGATACCTAAGACCCCAACATCTTTCCAGGGATACATTTGTAGATGAATGAATCAATTTTATTGTTCACTTACACACCATCTGGTACATGTATAGAAATTATTCTATTTCTACATTCATTGCTTCAAATGAATCAAATTTCATGTTCATGAATTTATTTAATTGTTCTTATGAGTTGTAGATTTAAAATGTATTCACCTCTCAACTATTTAAATTGTTTTCATAAATTTGTTTTTTTTTTTTTGTTATATTTCAAGCATCAACTATTTAGCTATCGCACATCATGGAATCAAAAGCTATAAGAGAATTAACGGCGTATGAAAATGAATGGTCCATTGAAGCGACTGTTGTTCGAAAAGGTTTGGTCGAATCTTATTGCAACAATGGAAAATTTGATCTTTTGAAGCGCATTCTAATTGACAAGGAGGTAATATATCTACCACGATAACCCTTATATTTAATCTTTTCTGAATACATCTTCGAGATCCAAATACTTTCATGGTATAAATATTTCATGTCCTACATATCTTTACCTATTTGTAAAATATGGGTTAAAAAATTAATCCAAAGCTCTCCAACTTCATCATATTTTCCTGTCATTTATTGAAGCTTAAGTTCCAAAAATTATTTGTCAGCTCATTTGTCTTGAGAAATATTATCCTGTATAATATTTTCCTATCTTTTATATGAAGCCTAATAGCCAAAAAATTAAGCATTAGAAAATTACAAGTACGTACAAATGAAGACATGCTTTAGCTTTGTTCTGTTGACATTCCAAAAAATATAATCAAACACCTGCCAATTGAGTACCCTCACAATTTTGAGTGTGGTAGTCGTATATTTAAGTAGGTTTCATTTTTCTCACGAAGCATTTTCACCTAAATTAGATAAATTCGTAAGAAACAATTGTCATATTGAAAAAAATTAAGCCGGATAACTATGATGAAATTGAAAGTCTCAACACTAACAAATTTTGTTTTGTAAGATAAAAAAAAACACTCTCTTAATTTTTAGCAACAATTCAAATAATTAGGTAGGATTAATTAGGTCAATGATAATTAGCACAATCTTTGAGAAGCTGTAACATATTTCACATTTGTCACATATCGTACATGGTGCGAAAGCGGAATTTGAATTCATGGAAAAAGAACAAACTTAAAAAATTACAAACTATGTAGAAAATAATTTTATTGTATTGAATTAATTTATTGATGGATTGGGGATGACAAAACCATCCTCACTGGTCAGGAATTTCACCCACTAGCCTGTCCGTATGATAAGCCTTTATATGATAATTTATTTCGAGCAAATTTTTCTCCCATAATAGACATTGTATATCAAAAGGTTAATTTTTATTTTTATTTTTTTGGGATAATGTTCTTGATCCCTGAGTACTATAGGTTATTACTAATCTATCAATTAAGAAATAATATATATATATATTTGTAAGATATGTAATCTTATAACTTAGGTTCTGGTAAATGAATATTTGCTCTTGATATGGTCCAAATATTTATGATACAATGGATTATTTTAATTTAGTTTTGATGGTAATGGAGTGATAATTTTGTGGTATATTCATGTTTGAGTTTATTCAATTTTGTATATTATAAGTAACATAATATTTTATTTCTCTACAGAGATATAAAATTCAAACCATGCTATTCAATGATGCAATTCAAAAATTTAATGCTGTAATTGAAAAGGAAAAATCTTACATTATACGAAATGGAAACGTAAGACCCATCAACGGGAAGTATCGAAATGTGAACGATGAAATCGAACTGTCTTTCACAATCACAACGGAGGTAGAAGAGATTAAAAAACGTATATGCTATAAGATATCAAACTCTTTTGTCCAATTCAATGACGTACAAAATTTCGCTTTCAGAGATGTCATGATAGGTAATTATACTTTTTAGTCAAATGCATTGTTTACAATCATGTTCGTAGAGTTTTACTAAGTATTAGTTCAAAACTAAAAAAAAAAAAAAACTTCCAGCATTTTATAATCAATTCCTTTTTTAATGATAGCTATTTAATGAAGTGAAAAAAAATATGCACCTGACATTAGTAAAAGTATTAATGATGTCTACGGTTGTTCATTGGCTAATGAGATATTTTTTGTTCAATTTTTTTCTCTTTGTTTTCAGATATTATAGGATTGGTTCAAAGTAAAACCTGCATTCGTCATCAACATTAAGAGGGCAAGTGAAAGAACAAAAAAAAAAAACATGAAGTGATTCTCCTAGATAGTGGGTAAACATCATCCATAAAAAAAAAATTGTTAATGAAATAAAAAGAATATAAATTTTATAATATTATTTACTCAACAATTTTACTCTTATTATAGGGGTAATACAATGAAATTATATTTGTGGGGAGATTTGGCTGACATGAAGGAAAGTTTATAGAAGACAATGTTCATGGAATGCCAATTACAGCAGCTTTGAATGTGAAAGCAAGTTACTACGAAAGTCATACTTTGTAATTACCTTATTATCATATTAAACCGAACTCTGCTAAAATCATTAATCTATATCATGTTCTTACCATTTTCTATTGAACGGGTGAACTAAACATCTCTACTTCAAATGTTAGTGTCATTGAGATCAATCCACAACTTGAAGAAACTAATGCTATTAAAAATAGGTGAGCATGATTTCTTTTGTTGTCATGATCATATTTACATTAGTGCTATGTCTAGACAGATTTTTTGATAGTTGCAAGATTTTTTTTACAGCGCTAAAAAATTGCTATGTGGTAGAGGATTGTACAAGCTTTTGGCGCCCACAAAGAGGATGATGGATGCTGGTATCGTAAAATTAGATGATATTGTTACAAATAGTGTGACTAAATTGTATTGTGCTTTTATAGGCAAGATTATAAAGGTTCAAAACAAGAACAATCCATGGTATGAAATATGTAATGGGTGCGGTGCAAGAGTTTATCCAGAGGCGGATAAAAAAACTGGCCAATGGACAAGAAGTGAAATTAAGGACATAGCTTTTACTAGAAAATATTTGCTTAGGTTAATAGTTTCATATGGTAATCAAGAAGTTTATGTCACAATCTTTGATGCCGCCGAGTCTTTCATAGGATGTACTGTGATCGAATATGCTGAGGCTCTTTTCAAGGTAAAAATATAGTTTAGATTTGATGTTTTCAACGTATCATATTGCTTCTAACTAAAAGGCAACTATCTCATCTTTCTAAAATATATCTTGATATATTATCCTCAAACTAACAAGAAGGAACTGTGTGAATATTACAAGCTCATATTGTCGGAAGATAAAGAGTTCAAATTCTTGGTGAAAATGGATGTGAAGAAAAGAGAAGAAAGAGCACGGAAGAAATTGATTGTCGAAGCAGTTTACAAGGTGGATACAATGGAGATAAATGTAGGAATCCATCCAAGCAAGAAACTAAAAATAGAAGGTTGAATATTAATTTAGATTAGAGAGACAAATCTTATTATTTTTGTTCGAAACGTCGACACAAAACACATCTGTTATTTTATCGTTTATAATTTAATGAAATTATAATTTCATATGAGAAAGTTTATGTTATATTTAAAACAAATTTGCCCCATCGTTAAAAAATAAAACACAACAAAATAAATGAACAAAATATTGGAGATTTATTTTAAACCTCATATTAATGACTAATCTTGAAACTAAATAAGCGTTTTGATTAATATTTATCTTTGCAATTATTATTGTAAAAGAAACTGGACACGCATGCTATATATACACGTGGTCTGGGAAATTTAATTTAGACAAAATGATGTATAGATGAAGTTGATGAATGAATTTATACCATAGATTAATACAATAATTCTTGAAAACAAAATAAAATAAATGCTCAATAGTTTGGAGAATTAATTTAGACATCACACAATGATTAATCTTAATCTTAAACCTAAATAAGTGTTTTATTTAATATTCATCTTCACAATTGCAATAGAAATGCGAAAATTTTATTCGTGCTCAAACTTTGTCGTCACGCTTGAGTTATGAAAATCTTCTTCGTGGTGATGATGATAATAGGATAATAAATGAAATACGAAAATTCCAAGATGCGCGATGGGTATCTTGCACAAGAAGCTTTATGGAGAATTTATGAATTCCAATTGAATGAAATGTCACCCGCTGTCATCAACTTACAACTTCACCTCCCGAATCAACAATCAGTATCTTATTGGGAAAACCAAGATTTAAATATAATTATTCAGTTCGATCACGTCTCAAAGACAACACTCTGGCAAACACGTGTTCATTCCGCGTATACCATTGAGTCCTGCAAATGATAAAGGATATCCATTCAAATTCATACGAAAACAGTTTCATGTTCGTCTCTGTTGCTCTGTTTTGCAATGACAATCAACAAGGCTCAAGGACAGACAATACCTCATGTCAGAATATATCTTCCACAACATGTATTTTCGCACGGACAGTTATATGTTGCACTTTCAAGGGGAATTTCTGTGGCAACTACATATGTTTTAGTTAAGTCAGATACTCTTAATCACACAAAAAATATAGTGTATAAAAAGATTCTCATTAATTAAAAAGTTCATTTCACACAGAGAATTTTTTAAAATTGTTTTTTAAATACACGCATTTTCATATAACACTTTTACAATACTTATAAATATAAATGTATTTAGGATCGTACTACAAGTCGAGCTAATATATAAAACATGAATTTCTTTTTTAACATAATTTTTTTACTCCAAAAAAAATATAGCGGGATGAGGACTTCACCGAGCTACATCCTGGCATAGTCTCCCACAACATCCGTCCATGTTTATAATACATTTCAGAATAACGTGCAACGCACGTTAAACTTCGACTAGTATTTTTAAAAGTGATTAAAGGTCAAAGTGGAAAAATGGCCGGTCAACCCGCCATTTCCACTTATTTCCTCCACATCCGTCACCCCGCCTGACAAAGCATAATACCCGCCGCCGCCAACTAGCAGCCTCCCTGATCGCACCAACTCCAGCATCAGCTCCAAGGTAAAGCTGCACATCGACTTTTAGCTGTTGTTTTGAAAATCAATTTTCAGCTCTTTTTCGATTGTGGTTAATCTTTTCTTTTAGTTTTTTTTATTATTTTTTAAAGCGATTCTTATTGAATTTTAATTTTTTCCCTGACTAAATTAATGGGTTTTCGCTACTTTACGATTTTCCTTACATTTCTCTGTGTTCAGCTCCTGTATAAGGAAAACAATTTCTTTTTATTTTTATGCTTTTTGAAGTTCTATGTATTGTATTTGATTGTTAATTTATCGTTTCATTTTTGGGGGATTTGAAAGTTTCTCTGTTTATGTGAAGTTCTTGATTGAAAATAATCGTGTCCTCCTTCTTCCGTCTACTTGTGTAAAATGTCCAAGTTATTTATCTTCTTTACCTTTGTTTTTTTTTTAAGCAGTGAAATGCATTTCAAAATTTTAACCTTTTATGGTTTCTTATTCAAGTTTGGTACTTTTAATCTTAGTAATAAAATGCTACTGCGTAACTGCGCTTTATTTGCCAATGTAGTTTTAATCTGATTTGATTGATTATTGCACGTTTTGGAACTTTTTTGTTGTCTTCTCGTTGTGTGTTTTAAGTTAGTGTACTGTTTTAATATGCATATTGAAAGGTAAGGGCTCACATTGCCTTCTTTTCGTCCTTCCGTTTTTCTCAACAATGAGAGGTGGAACCTATGGTTTCATTTTTAAGATACCCATGGTGCTTGGTTCGATTTGATTCTCTTTGCAGCCAGACCGAACCTGGATTGTGCCCACCCCTATACACTGGAAGATTGCCTTCTTTCATATTTACTATATCCGAAATCATGAAACTATGAAATTCATTGAACGATGCATATTTCAGTGTTGATTTTCTTATCTTTCTTTTTTGACGTTTCAATGTTGTTCCCTGTAACTTTTTTCTTCATTAGCAATGTTAACACTTTCATTTGTTTACTTGCGTGCTTGAGTCTCACGCTTTAATTTCCAAATTAAGATTCCGTGATTAAATTCTCCTGGGAATAAGTTACTAGTTACTATACCGTTATCCCAAGTCCTTAATACCCAAAAAATTTTCTATCTCTACCTCGTCCATTACTCTCACCATCTCACACCACCATGGAATCCACTATTTTTCTCTTATCAGGTGTCTTCTTATCTCCGTCGTTGTCCTCCATAATCAAATATTTTTTTTATTGTGGTGTGCTCACGAAGGGGCTTATATCTCCTGTAGCTTAAATTTGCAATATTTTGTATTATTTGCTTGGTCTTGTGGATTTGTCTCCTTGATACTGTTTAAGGAAAGAAAGGACACCTGGTTAGTTCTTTTTCCTATAACAGCTTATTTTTCCCGTGATAGGCAGGATCGTCGATGGAGTCACGGGAACTAACACAGAATGAACTGGAAAAGAAGAAGAAGAAAGAAAAAAAGGTTTGAGCGTCAAATATAATTTATTCATTTTTTGTTAGAAATTTATAATCATCACAAATTCAGAATTTAAGGAATTCGAGTTTCTCTTAGACTATGCCAGGGCAACATGGTTTTGGGATTGAGGCCACGGTTAAGAATTAGACACGAAGTCAGTTCTTCGGAATATAGAAGTTCTTTGAGACACTGTAAAATTTTGAAATAAAAGAGAATCTTTTTGTTCCAAGTTCTCTTGATTAAATGTGGCTTTGCAGCATTGTTTTCCCAACACCAAGTGCTGCAAAATTCTTAATACTAATCTTTTGTTTACGAGAAGAGTCCATGGATTTCATGAGGACCGATGTTTTGTTTTAATTGGCCTGATTTTGATTTAGACTTGGATTTTTTTGTGCAAAATGGTGCTGTTTTTTATTTTTGATTATTTATTTTATTCTAACTGTTGACTAAACCAACTGTCATTTCACGTGTTCTTCCATAGGCTAAAGAGAAAGAGTTGAAGAAACTTAAGGCTGCACAAAAAGCAGAGGCAGCAAAACTTCAGGTGTACTACCATCTGTAGCCCTCTTAGCTTGGAGTTTCTCTATACTGACCCCTAAAGGGATAATGCAGTTGTTTTTCCTAGTTTCTTTTTGCTTATTGTATTTATGCTTTTCATTTCAATTTAAGGCACAGCAAGCCTCTAATGCTCCCAAGTCAGGGAAGAAAAAGAATGTAAAAAGAGAAGCCGAGGAGGAAAACCCTGATGATTATGTGGACCCAGAAACACCTGTGGGTGAGAAGAAAAAGCTGTCTCGTCAAATGGCAAAGACGTTCAATCCCAGTGCTGTTGAGAAATCGTAAGTATGGGGCTTAAAAAAATCACTGTTATTGAATACTTGATTTGTTATGTTTTCCTCATCCTTCTAATTAGTAATTTCTAATTTAGGTGGTATGCGTGGTGGGAAAAGTCAAAATTCTTTGAGGCAGACTCTAGCAGCTCCAAACCACCTTTTGTCATTGTGAGTCTCTCTATGAACCATTCTTTGGTGTTGCTGTAAATTGTAATTGTTAAATTTATTTTTATTGACTTACTAATACAAGCAAAAACATAGTGACGAGATTATTTTGGAGAGCAGGTCAATAATCCGTGTTGTGTATCATGGGATACTGAATAGCTATTTAAAAAATGAGATATGGATACAAATGGAAATGAACTGAAAGGGACCTATTGAAAAACAAACATGTAACTATGGTTTCCCCATTTTCTCATTTTGCGTAAAGTTTATATTACAACAGGTGAATTGTAAGTATTAATGTACATCTTTTCCAAATTAACAAACTAAAAAATGTTAGAATTAATGGTAAATCACTGTGATACCGTATATGTTTTTATTCATTAAATCCGTCTAATATATAGAGGTTTTAATAGGACTAAAAAAAGTAAAGATAAACATAAACTCCTACTACAAGAATTAGAGATAAACATAAATTCCTAACAACTTGATTTTATCTACATCCTAAAAAGGGATTAAGAACCTTATAAAATAGAAAATTTATCTAATAACAAAAAACGATAAACATAATCAAGAAGACAGCCATAAAAGGTTGAACTCTTAAAAAAATCTTCACTTCAACACTCTCCCTCAAGTTGGGGCATAAATGTTAATCATTCCCAACTTGTCAAGTAAACTCTCAAAGACAGGATTTTCCTAGCCCTTGGTCATCATATCAGCAACTTCTTGTGTCGTTGGAACATAAGCCATATAAATCACACCACTCTCAATCTTCTCTTTCAAAAAATGCTTGTCAACTTCAACATGCTTTGTCCAGTCATGATGAACCGAATTATGACAATATTAACCGCAACTTTATTATCACAAAATAATCTCACGAGTCTAAATGTGGAAGATTCAATTCTCGAAGAAGTCTTCTAAAACAAATCAATTCACAAGTCCCATTTGCTAAAGCACGAAATTCAGCTTATGTCTACACCCAGCCTCCACAGATTGTTTCTTGCTCCTCCAAGTAATCAAATTACCCCAAACCATGGTACAATATCCTGAAGTTGACTTCCTATCATCTACAGAACCAGCCTAGTCAGCATCTGTATACCCTTCAATGTATCTTTTATCAGTCTTACCAAAAAATAATCCTTTTTTCTGGTGTAGCTTTCAAATACTTCAAAATTTTATAAACTACTCCGAGATGTTCTTCATAAGGATTATGCATATATTGGCTCACCATGCTCACAGCAAATGAAATATCTAGTCGTGTATGGGCCAAGTAGATTAATTTTCCCACAAGTCATCGGTAACTAACCCTATCTACAAGATGAGAACCTTACTCAACTTCATATTCTAATCTATTGGAGTATAAGAAGGTTTAAATCCAAGCATTCCAGTCTCTTTTAATAAGTCAAGGATATACTTTTTCTACGAAATAGATATCCATCTTTTTTAGCTAGCCACTTCCATACCTAAGAAGTATCTTAACTGACCAAGATCTTTTATTTCAAATTCCTTCCCAAGTATCTCCTTTAGCTTTGTTGATTCCTCTAAGTCATTACCAGTGAGAATAATATCATCTACATATACAATCAAGATCAAGATCTTACCACTGACAGAATGTTTGAAAAACAATGTATGCTCTGACTAACTTTGAGTATACCAATTATTCTTTACACTCTTAGTAAAGCAATCAAACTTAGACTTTGGAGATTGTTTAAGAACATACAGTGACTTCTTCAATTTACACATTGTATTCTTGTCTCTTTCTTCACACCCAGGAGGTAGATGCATGTATACCTCTTCCTCTAGTTCTCTGTTGAGGTAAGTATTCTTAACATCCATCTGACAAAATTGTCGGTCTAAATTTATTTCCACAAATAGCAGAACTCTAGTGGTATTGAGTTTTGCAACTGGAGCAATTGTTTCATTGTAATCCACACCAATGGCTTGAGTAAACCCTTTTGCCACTAAATGAGCCTTGTATCTTTCTAAAGTTCCACCTGACTTGTACTTGATCGTGAACACCCACTTACATCCCACGAATTTTTTTTCCTTTAGGTGAATCCACAACTTCCCGAAGTTGTCCATCTAAATTTACTACCACAAATAGCAGAACTCTAGGGGTATTGAGTTTTGCATCTGGAGCAATTGTTTCATTGTATTCCACACCAAAGGCTTGAGTAAACCCTTTTGTTACTAAACGAGCCTTGTATCTTTCTAAAGTCCCACCTGACTTGTACTTGATCGTGAACACGCACTTACATCCCACTGATTTTTTTATTGTGTGTAAATCCATAGCTTCCCAAGTATTTTTTCCTAAAGCTTGCACTTCGTCACTACTACCGCTTTCCCTTCTGATTTTTGGAGAGCTTGTTTAATAGTAGTAGGAACTTCTTCTCTTTCAATTCTCTCACCAATTGCACGGAACGAGGTTGACAACTTATTATTTGATACAAAATTCCCAATAGGATGAAGAGTTCATGTTTTGGTTTTTTCCGAAAGGCTATAGGTATATAAATTTCATTACTCTCACTGTCCAGGCCTTCAATTGAAATTGATTTTTCTTCCAACTCAGCTCCATGACCTTCCTCGTTCAGATTTTCTCTCGGTTCAACATCCTGGACAATGCTTTAGTTATGTGATAAGATGTGTTACTAGTGTAGGCCGGTTTCTCCTAGAGTGAACACGGAGCTCAGAATTTCTTTCAACTTGCTGCGAATCTATACTTGTTTCCAATGATTTTGTTAATGGCATATTAGGTAAAGAAGGTAATTGTGATGCGGTAAATTGGATGCTTGAAGGTATTTGCTGTAATGAGGGTGTTGGTTGTGGAGGATCTATAGATATTGGCAATGGATGATTTTGTTGTACATTCAACTCCCAAATATAGGCCCTGTTTGTTTCGAATTAAAATCAAATTTTAATTTAAGTCAAAGTCAAACAATCAATATTAACCACATTTTTCATGGGTCTCACAGCTTTTCAATCACACATTTCTAAAACTTCTATCACAATCTATTAAAAATCTAATTTTAATACCCACCAAACACCATAATAATCTTCCCCACGAAGTCTCTCCTTGAAGATTGGGTTTCTTAAAGTATGATTGTTCCTCAAAGAATGTAACATTCCATGTAACAAATTTTTAATGTTGGATTGTAGCACTTATACCCTTTTTTATTAGGAGCATATCCTATAAAGATACATTTTGTAGCTCTAGGATCTAATTTACTAAGGTGTGATCTATGGACAAAGGAGAGAGAACCAAATATTCTAATAGGTAGAGTGGTAAAGAGTCGTGTTTGAGGATATAATTTTTGGAGTGTTTGAACTAGTGTTTGGTAACTAAGACTTCGTGAAGGAAGTCGATTGATAAGATATGATGCTATAAGAAAAGCTCTCCCTAAAAATTTTTAGGAATATTATTTTTAAATATGATTGCCTCGGTAACTTCTAGAAGGTGCCTTTTTTTCCTTTCAGCATTTCCATTTTGTTGCGGAGTTCCTACACAAGTTTTTTGATGAACTATCCCATTTTCAGATAGATATTGGCCAAGAATTGAATTAAAGTATTCGAGTCCATTATCGGTGCGAAGAATTTGAATGTGTTCGAAACTGTGTTTTGATCATTTTGTGGAAGTTTTGGAAGACATTAGCAGTATCAGAATTTTCTTTTAATAGGAATGTCCAACATAGACGTGTGTGAACATCAATGAATGTTACAAACCACTTACCTTATGTAATATTAGAAACTCTTGATGGTCCCCAAATATCACTATGTATCAGTGTAAAATGTTGAGATGGTTTGTAAGTTTGAATAGGATATGGGACACATGTATGTTTTGCAATTTGACCAACTTCACATTTAAACAAATCAACACTTTATTTCGAAACGAGATGAAATAACTTCTTTAAATAAGCAAAGCTAGGGTGTTCTAATCTATTATGCCATAACATAATCTTATTGAAAATAGGAATGGATTCACTGCTTGAAGTGAGAGCTTGTTTATTCACGGATTTTCCACCATAATTGAAGTAATACATCCCGCTAACCTCCTCATCATTACCGGTCGTCTTCCCCGAGATCAAATCCTGAAACTCACATCGAGAATTATAAAACTTAGCCCCACAATTTAAATCCTTGATTAATTTGCTAAGTGAACAAGGTTACATGTAAGCTTAGAAACATGCAAGACAGAATGTAATTCTACATTGTCTGTTAAAAAAATTATGCCTTTTCCAGCAACTGAAGATGATGTTCCATCAGCAATTCTCACTTTAAAGGTTCCCGGGCAAGGAGTATAAGTTTTAATAAGTGGTGACATCCAGTCATATGATCCGATGCCCCCAGAATCAAGTATCCATAGGTTATTCGAATCAGATTTTGTAATAAGTGATGAATGATAATTACCTCGATGTGCTAAAGTGCAACTCGTTTTTGATTGGGAGTTGGATGGTATTGATTGTGCTCGAGCCAGAAGCTGTTGTAATTCATCTATTTGCTCAGTACTAAAAGCCGAGCTGATGAAGTTAGGGGCAGAACCAGTGCCCTCTGTTTTCTCCTCTTTAGCTGCCTGAAAAGCTCGACTATCACGCAGCTTCCAATTTGCTGGTTTGTCATGAGATTTGCAGCAGGTATCTCGTCTGTGATTAGATCGTTGACAATAGTCACACCACAAGTTTTTTTGTGGCCCCTTTTGCTCTCCAAAATTGGACATTTCATCTTTAAATCTCTGGTTCCTGTTGGCTGTTAAAGCTGAATTATGTCTCTGGTTCTCCATACCAGATTCATAAACACCACCCATCATAACTCTCTTCCTACTTTCTTCTGTTCTTACTTCAGCAAATGCCTCTTTAATGCTCGGCAATGGTTTAGCCCCAAGGATCCTTCCTCTTACTTCATCCAGGTCCTTATTCTGGCCATGTAAAAAATCAAACACCCTCTCTTTTTCAAGGTTCATCCTTTTTTCTTGCTACAATTTGTACAGTCATCAACATCTACAAACAGGTTTTGCTTCTGTCTTAGCCCAATCAAAATCACAAAATAGTCTTCACAATAACTCGGGATTTAATCCCATAGAGATGATAAATCTTTCGCCTAGGTTGAGCCAGGAGGGTCTCTTAACGCCTTCTTTTTTCTTCTTATCGGAGTTATTTCACAAAGACTCGCAGGGAAAGGAAGAAGGGGGGAACAAGCACACTTGGAGAGCGTATTACAACGAAGAGTTTTTTTCTTCGGCAAATTGCCCAAAGCCCATGCTTTTTTGAATCAATCGTAGATGGTATCGGCTAAGTTCACGAGTGTCACGGAAGAGGTACCTTGTTTCTGGTCTTTTAGGGCTGATTTTAATTCGAACAACTGAGCAAAATTCTCAAGATCTGAATATATGTCCTTTAACGTTTCCGATATGTCTTTTGCGGTCTTGTAAGAGAGGTAATTCCGTCCAATCTTCTTCTCCATTGAAGTAACGAACCATGCCATTACCATGGAGTTTTCAGATTCCCATATTGAATAAGAGTTGGTTTCTGCATGTGCAGGAATACTTCCTGTAAGATACCCAACTTTTCCTTTGCCCTGAATGACCATGAGAACAGATTGTGACTAATCAAATTAGTTTGATCCATCAAGTTTATGTTGGGTTATTTGAAGTGAATGATTTTCGACACCATACACTTGAGAAGGGGTCGAAGAGGAGGGTGCAGTATTTTCCATGTTTGAGGATTCGGTTGAACCAGTGAAGGCCCGATTTGCCATTGAAGATGTGGGAGGAAAAGAGCCAAACTGTAGTTCTGATACCATGTTAGAATTAAAGGTAAATCATTGTCATACTATATATGTTTTCATTCATCAAATCCCTCTAATATATAGAGGTTTTAATAGGACCTATGATGCTCGGACTCTTCGAAATGGACGAAGTACTCGTGTCGACACGACACGACACGGGTATGGGTATGGGATATGTGTCGGATCCTTCAAATTTCAACCGGACACTTCGCCCTTTTTGCTTTTTTTTTTTTCTTCCCCTTCTCTTCTTCGGCGACGGCACAAGGTTTTCCCTTCTTTTTCTTCTATCTTTTCTCTTTGCCTTTAAGTTAAAATTGTAATCAAGTCTCTCATTTTCTATTTTATATAATATTTAGTAATTAACTTTCCATTATTGAAAACTAAACCCCCAAAATTCTATTTTATTCGTTTTAACGCCTTATTCAATACTAATTTCCTTCTTTGTGAATGATTAATTTTGGTTATTTTAAATGACATCTTGGGTTAATATAAAAAAAATTGAAGTTTGAAAGACGTACCCATATACCCGTGTCCAAAATTTGGACTTTATTTAATCATGTCTCCGTATCCTATATTCTAGAAAATAATGGATCCGACACTTGGATACATACCCGTACCCGATATCCGTACCCGAGTCTGAGCATCATAGAATAGGACTACAAGAAGTAAAGATAAACATAAACTCTTACAACAAGAATTGGAGATAAACATAAATTCCTAACGACTTGATTTTATCTACATCCTAAGAAAGGATAAAGAACCATATAAAATAGAAAAATTATCTAATAACAAAAAACACATAAACATAATCAAGAAGATAGCCATAAAAGGTTGACCTCTTGACAAACTCTTCGCTTCAACAAAAAATAATATAACAACCACTTCTTACCATGGTAAAGTGGCTAAAAAGTTAAACTAGAGAAGATGAAAATATTTTGTTGCTGTTTTGTGATTCTCTTTTTTGTTTATGTTATTCCCAACAAGCACACTAAATCAATGCCAGATGTGATTTAAATAATGTTTGGTCTGGAGCTTGAAGGTACAAGTGTATGCTGATCTCTCCTTGAATGGTGACATGTTATTTGTGTGATATGGTCTTGTTATAGTGATGATAAAGACAACTTCATATACTTATGAAATTAGAATATTCCATCTTGATGGAACTTGGAAGTATCCAATGGATTGAATGGGTTAAAAGAAAAGCTTGAGATGATAATATGGGTAAATAGAGGAATGGCAGGAATAGAGGAAGCAAGTCTATCTGTACGCGACACTTGAATTGTTGTGCAGTTCAATTAATCCTATATACTTCTCCTTGCGAATGCAGGTTTTGCCACCTCCTAATGTTACTGGGGCACTACATATTGGCCATGCCCTTACTGCTGCAATTCAGGTCTTCTAGTGTTGTTTAATATTTCAATTCTGAAAATTTATCTAGGATTGCCTTTCTTTACGTCGAAATAATTTCACCTGCAGGATACAATTATTCGCTGGAGAAGAATGTCTGGTTATAATACATTATGGGTGCCTGGCATGGACCATGCTGGAATAGCCACGCAGGTTGTACCTTCATAACTTTTTCATTTCCTGTAACTTATTTTCGGGAGAATTTGGTTCTGTTACATTGGCATGATGTCCAAGTTGCTTGTTCGGTTGAAACCCGCAAGCGTACGGGATCGTTGTATAAGTAATAAGATTTGTGAGTTAATAGTATCGTTCCCACAAAGAATAAGGTCTAATTTGTAGCTCAATTACAACTATTAAATTTGAAATATGGTAACATCAAAAGAGTTGTGATTTATTTGTTGTTTATTCTAATTCTACTCTAGGAAAGCGATAAAAAATGATTAAATCTAATGTGCATTTTTGACAAGCGATAAAGCTAATATGTTCTCTTTTCCAAGACATCAAACCTATGACGAGATGATGTTATTCCTAGTTCGAATTCATATGAAAGTCATGCATTTAGTTTAGATTATCAATAAGATTGCATGTGTTAAGAGATTATTCATAATTCTAACTACGCATGTTGATTTTACTGCGTTCTAGATGCATTTTGAATTTGTGAGTACTCCTGCACTACAAGCAACTAACTACTTAATTGGTGGTCAAGCAATAAATAGTGCAATGGGTATGTAAAATCAATCAAACAATAACACGAAATTCCTAAATTAATGTCTTGAATTGAAATAAATGAAAATAGGGTTTAAACATTCGGCCAATACAATTTAAAAACCTAGCCAACCATCTTAATTATTAAAATATACAAGAAATAATGAAAAGGCATCACCCGGATCGAGAAATAATGGAGAAATTGGAAAAATGCAATTTTTTTGGCTTGAATATTGACTTAAGATTAAGGATTTTTAATAAACTCGTATAATTTGCCTTTAGTTGATGATTATGCCTCGTTTTTTGCCTCCAAAATATGTTGAATCTGTGGATTTTTAGGTCTATCGTGGTCTTTTCACATTTTGGACGGCTTATGGTATATATAGAGTGCCAAAAGATTGCATACCAAAAGTTTCCAAAACAAAATAAAGAAACGCAATTTTTTTCCCCTGAGATGAACCATGCATACGCATGGTTCATTTTGTGCATACACACAATAGACATGATTCAGCCTCATTAACTCCATAATGGGTTTGTGCGTACGCATGGTTTTACCATTTTGGGACCAAATTACATATTGGTCCCTGAACTTTCCCAAATGTGTATTTTGATCCTTTTCAACAATTTTTTCATCCCGTTGGCTTCTCTTCACTTCCAATTTACCATCGGCATTCTTGAATCACCCTCTTGCAATCCGACACAACTCTTGGAATGTTTCACTTTAGTCCCCGTAGTTTGGATTTCGCCATTTTTCTCTATTTTCTCGCTTGTTTTCTCCAATTCTTCATCAAATCATGAGTTCTACCTATTAGACATAATATAACACAAATTAGGCTATATTTCATCAAAAGAATTACAAAATTTTTATTTAAAGCCCCGAATAAGTGTGTAAAATACACTTATCATTGCTAACTATCATTTTGCCCTGCTATAAGACTTTGGTTGGCTTCAATCCAACTGTTAGTATCATTCTGGTGTCAGATTATTGGCATGAAAGATGACCAAATGTTGAAAATCCTATGCGCTAGGCATAACTTATGATCATAGTAGTGTACTGGGGGTTGTGATATTAGTCAACAATTCTTGAACTTTGTGATTTATTGAACGAAACGAGAGAAATAAAGTTTTATTTCGTTGGTTGAATCTTACAGCCTATACTCCCTTTTATAATACATTAACGGAGCTAAAAAAGGAAAAGAATAAAGAGAATAAAGAGAAACAAATCTACAGCCTATAATTTATCAATTTACAACATATATGGAAAGATTTTAATCCTTCCATATACACGATTTCCTACACTCCCCCTCAAGTTGGACTGTAGATATTGATCATTTCCAACTTGCCAGTGAAATCGTTGAAACTTTGTTGGGACAATCCTTTGGTGAGAATATCTGCTTTTTGCTCCTTTGTGGGGACATACACCATACAAATGACTCCATCTTCTACTTTTTCCTTGATGAAATGTCTATCGATCTCCACATGTTTTGTTCGATCATGTTGGACTGGGTTAAGTGATATGTCAATGGCTGCTTTGTTATCACAGTAGAGTTTTATAGGCAATTTTATCGTAACATTCAATTCTTCCAATAGTTTCTTTAGCCATAACCCTTCACATATCCCTTGTGCCGCTGCTCTAAATTCGGCTTCGGCACTGCTTCTTGCCACTACATTTTGTTTCTTACTTCTCCAAGTGACCAAATTACCCCATACGAAGGTACAGTATCCTGAAGTTGATCTCCTGTCTTCTATTGATCCAGCCCAATCAGCATCTGTGAAAATTTCCACTTCTTTCTTTTCACTCTTCTTGAACAGTAAACCCTTTCCGGAAGTGCCTTTTAGATATCTGAGAATTTTATATACTGCTTCTAGGTCAGTTTCCTTCGGGGAGTGCATGTGTTGGCTCGCCACACTGACTGCAAAGGCAATGTCTGGTCTCGTGTGTGATAGATATATTAATTTACCAACCAGTCGTTGGTATCTTTCTCTGTCAACCAGTTCTCCTGTTGCCTCCGTTCTTTTCCCACAATCTATAGGTGTGTTGCTTGGTTTACAACCAAGCATGCCAGTTTCGGTCAGCAGGTCAAGAATGTATTTCCTCTGTGAAATACTGATACCCATTTTTGATCTTGCAACCTCCATACCTAAGAAGTACCTCATCTGTCCTAGGTCTTTCACTTCAAATTCTGAGGCCAGACTTTTCTTTAGTCTATCCATCTCAGTTAAGTTGTCTCCCGTGAGGATTATGTCGTCTACATACACAATCAGAATGGTTATTTTTCCCTCCTCAGATCGTCGGGAGAACATAGTGTGATCTGACTGCCCTTGTTGATATCCTTGATTCTTCAATACCTTTGCAAATCTGTCAAACCAGGCCCTTGGTGACTGTTTAAGGCCATATAATGACTTTTTGAGCTTGCATACCCAATCTTTTTCACTTTTATTATTGAACCCAGGTGGTAGTGTCATAAAGACTTCCTCCTCCAATTCCCCATTCAGAAACGCATTTTTTATATCAAGTTGATGAAGGGGCCAATCTAAATTGGCTGCTAGAGATAGGAGAACTCGAACTGTATTCAGTTTAGCCACTGGTGCAAATGTCTCCAAGTAGTCAATACCATACGTCTGTGTGTACCCCTTTGCTACCAGTCGAGCTTTGTATCGTTCTATCGTCCCATCTGCTTTGTACTTTACAGTAAACACCCATTTACAACCAACTGGACTTTTATCTTTTGGTAGCTTCACCAAATCCCAGGTTCCATTTTTCCTCAACGCCCGCATTTCTTCCATTACAGCTTCTCTCCATTTAGGTGCTTCTAGAGCTTCCTGAATGTTCTTTGGGATTTCTGTATTGTCAAGTTTAGTGATAAAAGTACGAAATGTTGTAGCTAAATTGTTATAAGACACAAACTTGGATATAGGATGGAGAGTACATGATCGAGGCTGTTTTCTGAGAGCAATAGGTAAATCGTCACTCGGAGATTCAGACTTATCAAATAGGATTTCAGTCGGCCCTATCATCGGTTCTGACTCTTTTGGTGCTTCAGGTGCGAGGTTTCCCATATACCTTGGGTTTGGCCTCCTTGAGTAAACCAACATCTCCTTGTTTCTTTGATTTCCTGCATCTCCCCCTGCATTCAAGTTTCCTTCTATAGATGGCATATTGGGTGTGATATTTTCGGTATAGGTTGGTTCAGGAGGTGAGAGATCAAAGTTAAAAAACTCGTCAAGTAACCTCTCTTTATTCAGTATCTCCCCCTGAAGAGAGGGTTTATTGAAGTAGGAAGTTTTTTCAAAAAATGTGACATCAAGGCTGACAAAGACTCTTTTCGTTGATGGATCATAGCATTTATATCCCTTCTGAGTAGGTGAATATCCAATAAACACACATTTCAGTGCACGGGGTTCCAGCTTGCTTCTAAGGTGAGAGTGAATATGGGTAAATGCCACACAACCAAACACTCTTAGAGGTAGATTAGAGTGGAGGCGAGTGGTAGGAAAGTGTGTTTGTAGTTTCTGAAGGGGTGAGACAAAGGATAGAGTACGACTGGGCATTCTATTGATTAGATAGGTGGCAGTGAGGATAGCATCCCCCCAGAAAAGTTTAGGCATATTTGTAGTGAACATCAATGCACGAGTAACTTCTAAAAGATGCCTATTTTTCCGCTCTGCGATCCCATTTTGTTGAGGGGTGTTAACACAAGAGGTTTGGTGAACTATCCCATGCTTTAGTAGATAGTCTCGTAGTGTTTCATTGATGTATTCTGTGCCATTATCGGTACGAAGTATTTGGATATTTGTCTGAAATTGTGTTTGGATCATAGTATGAAAATTGATAAACACGGAGCGGACTTCAGATTTTTCTTTCAATAGATACACCCAACAGACTCGAGTATGATCATCGATAAAAGTGATAAACCATTTTGAATATGTACGACTGGGGGTCCGAGAGGGTCCCCATAAGTCACTGTGAATTATAGTGAATGGTTTAGATGGTTTGTATATGGAGTTTGGATATGAAGTTCGATGATGTTTTGCGAGTTCACAATTCTCACACTCAAAGTCAAATGAAATTTTATTTGAAAATATTGAAGGGATTACACGTTTCAAATACTGAAAATTTGGGTGGCCTAGTCTATAATGCCATAATAGAATTTCACTATCCTTAGAAGTAGATGCAGACTCACAAATAGCAATTTGATGTAGTTTACTCAGATTAGCTTCCTCAAAGTAGTACAGTCCCTCACATTCTTTAGCACTGCCAATCGTCTTCCCCGATGAAAGGTCCTGAAAAACACAATGAGACGGAAGAAATTTAGCAAGACAATTGGAGTCCCTAGTTAATTTGCTAATTGACAGTAAATTACATGACAATTTTGGAACATGTAGGACAGATTCGAGGGTTATAGAGTCAGAAATTTTGATACTCCCTTTTCCTGCGACAGATGAGAGGGACCCATCTGCAATTTTTACTTTAACATTACCCGCACAAGTTGAATATGACGAGAAAAGGTGATATGCGTCTGTCATATGATCGGAAGCTCCAGAGTCTATAATCCAAGGGGTTTTAGATTTTGAGGCGGTAAATAAAGCCGTCAAATGTTTACCTTTATGAGCTAGGGAGCTCGAAGGGCCATGAGGAAAGGACTGACCAGAAGTTTGAAGATTGGTGAAAATTTGGTAGAGTTGTTCCAATTGTTCCGGATTGAATGCACCACTTTGAGTAGGGTTGTTTTTTGTCTCAGCTTGATATCCCCGACCCTTGATGTTTTGCCTTGGTTTCCAATCGGCGGGTTTTCCATGTAAATCCCAACATGTGTCTTCTTTGTGTCCAGGCTTACGACAATGTTCACACCACGGTCGGCCACGTTGCCTTTGATTTGGCCCATTTATTTTTGATGACAAGCCCATAGAATCTGGCCCGTTCATTTCAGGCCCACTTCCTATTCCATTAAAAAAAAATTTGGGCAGGTTTTTTTCTCCAGTTGGGCCTTTAACAATTGGCCCAACTCTTCCAACACAGTCAGCCCCTTTCCCTTTCATCAAAAGGGCCGATACTTCACTTGGGCCCTTGTCATCCTCCAACATCACCGATCGACGGGCTTCCTCCCGTCGCACCTCCGAGAAGACATCGCGAAGGGATGGCAGTGGTCGCCGGCCAAGGACGCGACCTCTGACGTCGTCGAGGTCTCGATTCAGACCGGCCAAGAACTCATACACCCGTTCATTCTCCAATTTTTTCTTGTACCGAACACTGTCATCTCCGCATTTCCATTCCTCGTCACTGCTTAGATCAAGCTCCTGCCAAAGTGAAGTCATCTCCATGAAATAGTCGGTGACTTCCCTGGTGCCCTGCTTTCCCAGACTTCTTTCGCAGTGGACAGAAACAGGAACGTCTTCCCAATGGCTGGTTTCATAGAGTTGACCAGCCACACAATGACCATGGAATTTTCAGAATTCCACCGTTGAATTCGTGACGCCTCCGTTGGTTTCTTTGAATAGCCAGTCAGGTAACCCAGCTTCCCCTTTCCATCGATTACCAATTTTATTGATTGGGCCCATTCACGATAATTTTTTCCATTTAATTTCTCGACGGTGAGCTGGAATGATGAGTTCTCAAAGTTGTGAGAACCAATTGTGGAATTAACCTCCGTTTCGATTTGAGGGTTGTCGGACATGACTGACCCTGAACTGTTGACGGGAATTTCGGCCATAGGTTGCTCCGTTTAGATACCTAGGGCTCTGATACCATGAACGAAACGAGAGAAATAAAGTTTTATTTCGTTGGTTGAATCTTACAGCCTATACTCCCTTTTATAATACATTAACGGAGCTGAAAAAGGAAAAGAATAAAGAGAATAAAGAGAAACAAATCTACAGCCTATAATTTATCAATTTACAACATATATGGAAAGATTTTAATCCTTCCATATACACGATTTCCTACATTTATTAATTAGACAAAGTAATCTGCGGAAAAAATTGTCTTCATGGCAGAATTCTTCTCCAAATTAATTAATCAATGTGACTTGTATGCAAAAACTAATTTGACGAGGCTTTTTGGCTTGTATATCACCAGATTAAGGTGCAGAAAATGTCAAAAAAGTCACTGAATCTGATCAAAATATTGTGTACAGATAAATAATAGGAAGCTAAAATGACAGTATGATATATGGTAATTTCCTAGTTATCCTAGTGAGATTCTTTTTATTTATTTATTTTATTTTTTTGTGAAATATTGAGATCATGCAAATATTCAATATGCTCTTAAAAATATGGGGAGAGTTGTTACTATGTGTATGTCGACTAATCTTATCTGTCAAACTTGCTGATCCATGATATTTTTAACAGATATTTATGTAAACTCACTCAGGTTGTTGTGGAGAAGAAGATTATGAGGGAAAAGAAATTGACGAGGCATGATGTTGGTCGTGAAAGCTTTGTAGCTGAAGTGAGTGTAGCCACCTATATCTTATTTCTCTTGTAATAATTTTTTTTTTCCCCTTTGTATACAATATTCTTTGACTGGTGATTGGGCCTAATAGGAATTTGAAGCTACAAATGAAGAAATGAAGTTAATGTATTTGAACATCCATACTAAAACACATATTTTGTTAATAGGTCTGGAAATGGAAGAATGAGTATGGAGGCACCATACTAAAACAGCTACGTGGTTTGGGTGCTTCTCTGGATTGGTCCCGTGAGGTATTAATTTTGGTTATCAACATCGTTAATATATTATGGACACTATTAGTGGTGTTGCATGGTCAATTTCAGTTCTGATAATTGGTTTTATGAAGTTCTATTGTTCTTTTTCTGCTCATTATCCATCAAACTCCTCCTTATAGTGCTTTACTATGGATGAAAAAAGATCAATGGCTGTGACTGAGGCTTTTGTTAGGCTTTACAAAGAGGGTCTTATATATAGGTACGTTCATATCTCAACATCCGGTGTTTCTAATGTTGTTCTCTAGGTGATCACTTGTGCTGTGATCAAATATACTGGCTTTATTCGTGGGACTTTTCCCGAGTCATCCTCCATGCCAGTTTTGGGCACTGTAAGATTTGTTTCTACAGTTGAGTTTGGCATCCTTTACACCTGGACCCCCTTGAATTATTCACACTGATTTTACCACTAATTGGTGTTCAGCTTCACTGGATACTCCTGTGGTTCTGATTACATTACTCATTTGAAACTTGTTAGGCGCAACAAAGAATTTATTCTATCTGATGTGATGCATTTTATTTGTGAGTGCGTGTGTTTGAGTTTTTGTTTTGACTAGTAAAGCTTTTTTTAATGCAAGGTTGTTGTTTTGCCTGTCACAGCTCAGTAGTTGTTTTCTTCTATTTTTCACTATTTTATTTCTTCTAATAAACCGTTAACTCAATTTCTTCCTCGTTTACCTGCAGAAATTCTTCACTTTCTTCTGCCTATTTATATTCTTCATTTCCTTCTTTTTAGGGATCTCCGTCTAGTGAACTGGGATTGTGTCTTGCGGACAGCAATATCTGATATTGAGGTAGGTAGAGCTATTTTGGCCCATCAGCTTTTAAAGGTTGTGGTCGCAATTGTATCCTAAGTTTTCTGAACTGCTTTGTTGTCTTCAGGTGGATTATATAGAAATCAAAGAGAGAACACCATTAAGGGTTCCTGGATATGCAAAACCCGTGGAGTTTGGAGTGCTGACATCATTTGCTTATCCCGTGGAAGGAGGCTTGGGAGAGATTGTTGTGGCAACTACTCGAGTGGAAACAATGTTGGGTGATACTGCGATAGCTATACATCCAGAAGACCCAAGATATGTCCATCTTCATGGAAAATTTGCCATTCATCCATTCAATGGAAGGAGACTTCCGATAGTTTGCGATTCAGTGCTCGTAGATATGAATTTTGGGACTGGCTGTGTGAAGGTGAGGGTTATTTATTTGTGCTAAGAATGCTGACCGATTTTCCTTTTCTTCACCAGAAAGTTCAATGCCAATGGCTACCTCTCTTTTCTTCCAGATAACGCCTGCCCATGATCCAAATGATTTTGAGGTTGGAAAGCGTTGTGCTCTCGATTTTGTCAACATTTTCACTGATGATGGAAGAATAAATAGCAATGGTGGTCCAGAGTTTGTAGGGATGCCACGTTTTGAAGCTCGTGTGGCTGTCACTGAGGCTTTAAAGGAAAAGGTATTCCTACCCTATCTATAATTATATTAGTGCCCACGCTCTAAAACAGATTATTTCTACTATGGCTCTAGCACTGTCAGAAGTTCCAAACACCAGTTACAATTGAGCTCTGATGTATTTCACTGAACTCAGTTGTTACTTCATTGACAAAGGTGTTTAGGGCCTTACTGAAAATTGTACTAGTGATTTTTGAATCATTGCAGCAAACTTGATGGTTGTTTTTGGGTGGAAAGTGTAATCTCCACTAGTATGTTTACATTCACTGTTTTCTGCAATTCAGGGACTCTACAGAGGTGACAAAAATAATGAGATGCGTCTTGGTGTTTGTTCAAGAACTAATGACGTAGTGGAACCCCTTATTAAGCCCCAGTGGTATGTTAACTGTAAAAGCATGGCCCAACAAGCTCTTGATGCTGTATTGGATGACACGAGTAGGAAAATGGAGATAATACCAAAACAATATGTTGCTGAATGGAAGAGGTATCATTCAAAATTATACAGTTCTTTGATGTTGTATACTGAAATACAATTTAGAAGAAACATTATGGTAATGTTATCCTCCATTTTACTTCTCTGCTTGATACTCACACTTTCAATTCCTGATAAATTTCTGAGACTTAAGTTGCGAAATATTGATGTTTTTATTTGTTTAATTTGATGTCATCATTTCATTTTTTTTAATGTGAACTTTCATATGGGTGCATGGGTGTGAATTTGGTACCATTAAGTGGACTTTGGATATTGCAGGTGGCTTGAGAACATTCGTGATTGGTGTGTCTCAAGGCAGCTTTGGTGGGGTCACCGTATTCCTGCATGGTACACAAAATTGGAGGATGATGAACTGACTGAACTAGGTGCATATGATAATCATTGGGTGGTTGCTAGAAACGAGGAAGAGGCTCAGGAGGAAGCTAGCAGAATCTTTGCTGGGAAGAAGTTTGAGCTTTCACAAGATCCTGACGTTCTGGACACTTGGTTTTCTGCTGGTCTATTTCCATTAACTGTGTTGGGGTGGCCAGATGATACGGATGACCTTAAAGCATTTTATCCAACATCTGTTCTTGAAACCGGGCATGATATTTTGTTCTTCTGGGTTGCTCGTATGGTGATGTTGGGAATGAAGCTTGGCAGTGATGTTCCTTTTAGAAAGGTGGGGCCCTTTTGTACTACGTAGGTAGCCGTCAAGCTTTTTAACTGTTGAAATTAAAGTGTTTCAAACTTCCATTTCTAAGTTTACTGTCATACTGATGCTTAACATGCTGTACAATAGTGATGGTTCCACTGTCAGAGTGTTAACTGTTAAGCTTTTATCCTCAAGATTGATGATGCCCATGGGGGTATTTATCTACTATCAATTTTGAAAAAAATAGTGTGAAAGTTGTTCTCAGAAAAACCACGTGACTGTTGAAAATGGGTTTAATTCATTGCTTCTGTTAGTTTTGACAGAAAGCAGCTAAACCTATCTGGTTGAAGTTAATAAGTTTTGGTGCTTCTATTCTTAAGACAGTAAGTTAAAATGGTGGTTTATTCATTTCCAAATTATTAAGATGCATTTTCAACCGGTGCAGGTGTATTTGCACCCAATGATTCGTGATGCACATGGACGCAAGATGTCTAAGTCATTGGGAAATGTTATTGATCCTCTTGAAGTGATTAATGGAATTACCCTGCAAGCTCTTCACAAAAGGCTGGAGGAGGGTAACTTGGATCCGAATGAACTGAAAACTGCAAAAGAGGGGCAGGTCAAGGACTTTCCTAATGGAATACCTGAATGTGGTGCAGATGCTCTACGTTTTGCCCTTGTTTCCTACACAGCTCAGGTAATAGCTTTGTGTTTTTCCTTTGCAAAAGTTTTCTCTTTTTGAATTTGGTAAGTTCACATCAGTTCATTTCAGTCGGATAAAATAAATCTGGACATTCAAAGGGTGGTTGGCTATCGTCAATGGTGTAACAAGCTGTGGAATGCTATAAGGTTTGCCATGAGTAAACTTGGAGATGATTACACCCCTCCAACAAAGATAGTTCTAGATGTCATGCCATTTGGCTGCAAGTGGATACTCTCTGTTTTGAACAAAGCCATATCAAAAACAGTGTTGTCTTTAGAATCTTACGAGTTCTCTGATGCAGCAACAGCAGTATACTCATGGTGGCAGTTTCAATTGTGCGATGTGTTCATTGAAGTAATCAAGCCTTATTTTGCCAGCAATAATCCAGATTTTGCATCCACGAGAAGACATGCACAAGATACCTTGTGGGTGTGTTTGGATAATGGCTTACGTTTACTTCATCCGTTTATGCCGTTTGTCACGGAAGAGCTGTGGCAGCGTCTTCCTTCTAGAAATTCTATGAGGAAAGAATCAATTGTGATATGTGAATATCCATCACCTGTAGAGGTAAGATCTACGTACATTTCTATGCAGTTTGAGGATAACAAAAAACAGTTGAGATCTTTTTTGGCATTCCAATGGATTTCCAGTGCTAATTGCTGGGTTCCATGAAGTGAGATTTTACTCTATGATTGTCTGGTATGATTTGTCATGTAGTGTGATTTTGAAACATCTTTGTTGATTTAGGGTGTGTTTGAGCCACATTATTTTGGAAGAATGTATTTTGGAATAGTAGATTAATGGAGAATGTGTGGCTGAAAAAGAAGGAAAAGTTATTGATGTGATGTAAAATATTATTTTATTGAAGAATGTGTGGTTGAAAATGAGTAGAAGAATGAGAATGAAAATTTTAATGTGTACCAAACAGGGGCTTAGCAATGAAATTTAGTCCCAACCTCATCTGATACACGAGCTTACAGCTTCATGCTGGGATGGGCATTATTACTTGGTTTCATCTCTATAATAATATATATTTGGAAGTTATTTGTCTTTTAACATATATAAGAGGAGAGTTCTTTTAATGCCCAAGATCATGAACTTATGTTTGCTAAGAGTTAAGGGGGCATGTATGCAAGCAGATCAAGCTAGGAGAAGCGCTTTCAGGCTCATTTGCTAAGCAAATCTCGCAAAAAAATAGAAGTAAATATGATTCAGTGCCTTCATCTATGTCTTGCTGTGATATTATGTTGGAAATTCAGGTTTAGTGATATTCGCGAGTCAAGGTCCCCCACCGACCTACCCACTACCACCAAAATTCCAATAGGAAAAAAAAAAAAAAAAAAAAACCCCAATTTTTTGTTAGAAATAATGGTAAAAGAAATCCCCAGTTTGGCAATTTCAGGTTCTACATAATTAAATCAGAATGGTGTTAAAAATTGATCTGCTGCTCAATAATTTAATGTTGATAGACTACGAACAATCCTATTTTTGCTCAAAGTTCCCAACATCCGATTTCATCTGCTGACTTAATCTGACTGTTAGTAACGTTGTACTGAGTGCTCCACAATTCTGTTTCATCTGACCACTCCTGATTTTTTGCAGGAAATTTTCACATTTATCCAATTTCTTTTATTATTTAAAAACTATTTTTATATTAGATTCTGTTTAGAACATAACCTCAGTTGCCAGCTTATCATTATTCCTCTATCTACAGTGTTGGACAAATGATAGCGTGGAGTTGGAGATGGATATGATTGAGTCAGTGGTTAAATCGCTCAGGTCTCTTCGGTCAACTCTGGAACCAAAGGAGAGACATGAAAGGTAAACGTCATGGATTCAATGCTATAAATGTGTTGGATAATTTTGAACCTATGAGGTTTGTATGGCAGGGAGAATCAAATATTAAGGAAGGAAGAAGACTAGTTAAAATCTTGTTTATTATAGTGTCCTGACCTACCCAGCATTGTCTGCATAACATGCACTTAGTGTTCGTCTTTGTAAGATGTATTGATTTCAGATTGAATACCTCTCACTATGAGGATTCCTTGGATTAAATAGAAGGGGCCCAAGCAAATTGCAGAGGCTAATTACCTTAATCACGCTCACCGTATACTAAATATATGCTATATGCCATACATACAACAACAATCATACCATAAATACAAAGATACCATCGACAGTCTTTCCCTTAAATTATGTAAGTTTGCTCCATGTTTTCCAGTCACGCAACAATAAGATGGATTTGTACTAAAATTTGGGGCTAAACCTGTATACTCCTCTCTAATTGTCCTGACCTTCCACTTGATTCTGGTACTTTTAGTGGTTGATTCAGAGAAGTATTGTTGGTTCTTAATTGCTTTGTAAGGTGTTATATAGACAGTTCAATAATTTTGGTCATGATTGACATGAAAAATATTTCTGCTTCTAGGCGAACAGCTTATGTGCGCTGCCGTCTAAATGATGCGTGCAATATCATTCAAAGCCATGAACTGGAGATTATTACACTAGCAACATTATCATCTCTAGAGGTATGTATTTGGATTCATATTTATGACCTACAGTTTTGAAGTAATGTCTCAGTTTTGACATCGTTTTCATAATGTTATTTGAAGGACTGAAAATTTTCTACCTTAAATTTTGTAGGTTTTAAGCGAGAGTGATGATGCTCCAGTGGGTTGTAAGGTAGATGTGGTTAATGAAGCTCTCTCAGTATTCCTCAAGCTACAAGGAAACATTAACATAGAAGCTGAACGCCAGAAGGTCAAGAAAAAGATGGATGAGATAGAAAAGTGAGTCAATTCAGTAGTTCTTTTTTATTATTATTATTATTATTGAAAGAAAATAGTTTCATAATTTGTATTCATTTGCTGGGTAATGACATGTTTTCAGGCAACGTGATAGCTTGTTGAAAATAACTAGTGCATCTGGCTACCAAGAAAAAGTCCCAGCTCATATCCGTGAAGAGAATGAGGCAAAGCTTGCATCCCTCTTCCAAGAGTTATTGTCGTTTGAGGAAGCTACCATGCAGTTGGAACGTGCATCAGGAAATAACGGAAACTAGTAAAGTATTAGTCATTTTCACAAAAAAAATAATAATAATAATAATAATAATAATAATAATAATAATAATAATAAATAAATAAATCATATCTATGGCCAAAAATTTACCTACACAATTGTTGTGCCTGTCTAAGTGACAAGTTAGATATTGGTTTAGCAGAATGTCCGCAGAGACAGGCTCGTTGAAGACCTGCTAAAGTTAAGACATAATTACAGTTCAATCATAGAAATTATTATACAGTGTATGCAAGAATTTAATAATTGTCAGTCAAATGTATATTGATGATACTTAGCAACAAAGGAGGTTTCAAGGACAATAATGTAAAAATTTCTCAGGAATATATTTTATTTGATCAGTTCCACTTTGACTCCGAGTAATGATTTTGATTGTAATAACTAGATTGATTTCAGTATTATCTCGTTTTTGGTAATGCACGTCATAAATTTAGTTGTCCAAAAAAAAAAAACAAAAATTGTCGTAAATTTTTTTTTTTTTTTATTATTATTATTTTTTTTTTGATGCTCATTGTTCTTAAAGAAACTACCTAAAGATTGAGACGGTGTTGGATGCCCTTGTTGGAGGTGGAGGTGGAGGAGGAGGAGGGGTCGAATTTGTGTTTATTTATTTTTTTTTTTTATGCTCCTTGTTCTTAAAGAAACTACCTAAAGTCTAAAGATTGAGACGGTGCTGGG
>CAIGRF010167682.1:8361-22259 GCA_903798235.1 Fraxinus ornus
TCACCCGAGGCACAAAATGATCCCGCTTTACCAAAGGAATGGAAATTCACCTCTTCACATCCAAAGGAACTAATTATCGGCGATCCATCTCAAGGTATCACTACTAGAACTTCACTCAAAAATCATCTTAGTAGTTGTGCTTTCATTTCTCAAATTGAACCAAAGAATTTCAAAGAAGCCGAATTTGATGAATTTTGGATTCTTGCAATGCAAGAAGAATTAAATCAATTTGAAAGAAATCATGTATGGGATTTGGTTGATAGACCTAATAACCAAACCATTATTGGCACAAAGAATTAAATTAATTTGAAAGAAACCATTAATGTTTTTATACGATAATGAAATGTTTACGTTTTTTTTTTAAAAAATAAATGGATTTCTATGAACATCATTTGTGGGACTATTCTAAGAGGATTTTTATGAATTAGTTATGTTTTACAGAAATTAATGTACAAGTTACCGTTTATCACAAAAATGTTAACGATAAGATTTAGTGTTGCTTTTTTAAAAATAAAATAAAAAATCAGCTTCTATCCTTGACTTGAAAAATACGTAACTCAATCGTTACTTGAAATTTTGGGCAAAACTGGTGGAGTTTGATAGACTCAGGGTTAGCAACTGAATAAAATTAAAATCTTGTCAATTTGATGTCTGTAGAATTTTATATATTATTTTAAGTAAATTGCAGTTGTTTATCTTCCAAACCTAGTGGCTGCAGGATTTTGTAAAATATTTTAGTACAACATATGTTGTCAAAGAAAGCTGATTTTTGGATATGTCATATTATAAGAAGTTTCCTACCTTCCCTTAGAATTTCGTAAAATTTCGAGGTTGACAATTATGTAAACAAATTTATTTTGACTTTGAGGCTTGAGAAAGAAAAGTAAAACAGCATTTTCATTAACTGCCTAGAAGATATGCATGCATTGTTCACGTCAATAATGGGTATCGCATGGAAATTATTCTACAAAGTTTTTAAATTTTTTTCTTTTAGTATTAAATTGTGTTTTTTAATTAAATGTGTGTGTGTGTGACACATATAGTTAATTAAACTAAAATTTTATGTAAATTTTTATATAATTTTTTTTCTTTTCAGCACTTGAAACCATTTATGCGATGTTCTCTTTTTATTAAAAAGGAGCGATTCTCCCATTCGAAGAATAATAACAAGATTCTAGAAAACGAGTATTCACTTTATCACTAAAAAGAACAGATACATAGGTTGGGAACTGACCAGTTACTTCATCATGTACAAATTTATAGGTTGTGAATGGACTTCCAGCTACATGTGAACCTGGCTTGTTGATAATATATCCTCGAATGTTCAATATTCCATGGATGAGGCAATGCTTTCTATTCAGATTCTAACTTGTGTCACTCCCTTTAGGCAGGGGCCTATTAGATCGATACCTCACTTAGCGAAAGTCCAAGGGCTAGATACTATAGTGGGTTCTTGTGAGGGTTGTATATGAATGGTGGAGAATCACTGTCATTTATCACGTTTCCGCACAAACTGTAGCGTCTTTCTTCAGAATGGGCCAATAGCATCCTTGCCTAAGGACTCTTTGTGCTAATACGGGTCTCCCGAGTTGTTACCACATATTCTTTCATGAATTTCCCTGATGACATAGTTCGTCTTTTTTTTTTTCTCCTGTACACCGTAGGAGTGGTGAGGAATAACCCCTTTTGTAAAGCACATTGTCTCGTAGGACAAAATGTGTCGCTTCCTCCTTTGTTTATGGGCCTCATCTTTGATATCCGGCAAAGTTTGATCTTTGAGATAAGCGAGTATAGGTTACATCTAGGAGGGGCTACTTTCAATCCCCATTACTTCTTCTCTTTTTAAAGTATAGGGGCTCTGTACATCCTTAATGGGTACCATTTTGAGTAATAGCTCAGAATTTGTATTACTAGCCAACTAAGACATGGCATCAGTATGAGCATTTTTCATTCATGGAATCTATTACCTTTGTCTCTCGTAATGAAATTTCCGTTGACCTAGAGTACCACCAATTGAGAATCGACGCTTATGAGAAACCTTTTCACTTACATCTCCTTAGCTAATATGAGGCCAAGAATTTTCTGGAGGTACACCAAAAGAGAAGCTCAAACGCTTTCTCTGTAAAAAAAATTGGATGTCTTTGTGTAGAGGCATGAGGATATGGTGGGTATTGACCATAAGGTTAGTTACCATTACCTTAAAATTGATTATAAGGTTGTTACGCATAGACTTTTTAGAGGAGCCCTTAACTAAGAAAGATATGAGGCCTTGAAGAAAAAGGTTGCGAAGCTCATAGCCAATGGTTTCATCAGAGAAGCCAGTTATCCTAAGTGGATCTCCAATCCGGTGCTTGTAAATAAGCTTGACAGCAAGTGGAAAGTATACAGACTTTTTTTAACCTTAATCAGGCTTTCCTACATGACAGCTTTTCTCTACTAGGGATCAATCAATTAGTGGACTTTATTGCGGGTCATGAGCTGCTAAGCTTCATAGATGCCTACTCGGGCTACAGTTAGATCCCCATTCATCCTGTAGATGAAGAAAACATCTTTTTTTTTTATCCTAATCGAGGTCTATATTATTACAAAGTGATGCCACTTGGGCTGAAAAATACTGGAGCCACTTACCAGAGGCTTATCGACAAATTGTTTGCTGACCTCATTGGCAAAATTATTGAGGTCTATGTTGATGATATGCAGGTGAAAAGCCTAAAATTTGAAGACCACATCAAACACCTAGATGAGACTTTTCAAATTTTAAAGAAGTACGGGATAAGGTTGAACATAATGAAGTATGCCTTGATGGGTAGATCATTACCTACTTGTTGTGCTTTGATGAGGTCTTGTAGATCTATTGAGAAGCTTTTTAGTTCTTCCACTGTGGCGGTTTGAGAGTCGAATTCTGTGATACGAGGATCAAGCTTGTCATGCCCGACCCCTTTTTTCAGGGAATGTCCTTAGTTCAAAGGGCTCTTCTTTCTCAAGAATTATCCTTTCTTAAACGATTTTACATTCTACGGGGGCATCTATCATTTTGATGTCTCCGCTTTATTTAGGAGTTCAACCTTCTTCAAGTGCATCATCATTTTTATGTCAATTATTATCACATTGACATCATAGGGTTCAACTTTTCTCGAAAAGTTTAAGTAGCAATTCTTGTTCCCACTTGATCACCTCTAACGGTGGTGATGAAAGTTCAGTATGGGACTTCATGCATAAATGATGGATAGACAAAGCACCCCAAATCTTCTTCAAGGCAGTTCTTCTCAACACTCTGTAATAGGCAAATCGATATTCAACTACAAGAAATTCCATGTAGTGATAAGCCATCGATGTGGCATGCCCATTTCCACCACCAGAGTTATCTTTTATATGGGGATGATGCTATCATTGGTGAACCTATACAATAGTGTTGTCATATGGGTGAGTTCGTGATCCACAGTCATTTTGTCGAATGTGGCTCAAAATAAAATGTTGACTGAATTCCTATCATCCACTAACATACGATTTAGTCCATTGCGGGCCATTATAACCCTCACTACCAAGCCGTATAGCAATGGGAAAAATGTAGACCCAGTGTATCATTCTACGTGAAAAAGATATGAGGGGTGTCTCTAGAATCTCAGGGGCAGTTGTTGACTATGATTCTCGTTATTGGAAAATCTTTCGCCTCATAATTCCATTAGGAATTTCATGTTTTTCCTCCAACATATGGGCCTCTAAAGATGGTGAGTATAGGTTTCGACATCCCTTTCTACTGGGTTTTCGGACCTATGCCCATATCGTGGTCTCTGTATAATTTCCTCCTGGTCTTGGTGGGGAAAGACCTCTTTGGGAGGGTGCATCACTTCACATTAGGCATGTTGTTATCTTTACCTGCGTGGTGGCGTATTCCTCCTTTGGGTGTGATCGTCTTTAAGGAGATATGGCAATGAAATACAGTCTATTCGACCACTTCTTCTCCCTCTGCTCCTGGGATAATAGGATTGTCATATTTATGTTGGTTTAACATCCCTATATGCTAAGGTCAGCTTAGTGTTTAGTGTGGCGGACACTAAGGCCTGGTCAGATGTTTGGGCTACTGCATACCTAATTTGATTCCATTGGTGGTCTACCAGATTATAAGTAGGGCCTCTCACCCTTTGCCTTTATGGGGGGTGAGAGTATCATAGTGTCCCTATTATGCTGGTCAATCAATTTTTCATTAACAATATTGTGGCTTATCATTTCCAATAGTTGATGATAAGTGGTTGGCTTGACATTTTGCACATGTCTCCAGAAGAGAGCGTTTATGTTGAGGCCTCTCATTAAAGCTAATAGGGCAACCTCTCTATCGGTGATTTGTACACAAATGGTCATCGCATTAATGAAACATCCTAAGAAGCTTTTCAGCATCTCACTAGGCTGTTTTCTCATATCATGGAGGTGTTGGATGGGGATTTTTCGTTCTTTACTGGTTACGTAGCACTTTAGGAAAGCCTTTTTAAGATCTGGCCAACTTTAGATGCTCCATTTCAGTATTCTACTATACCATATTTCAAGCACTCAATTTAAAGTTAAGTGAAAGGTTGTGCACTTTACTTGGTCGCGCTTCTCTCGGGCTCATGTGTGTCATAGTTGTTGAAGTGCTTCGCAGGGTCACATTTCCCTTCATACTTTGGGATCTTTGGAGGGACAAAGTGATTCGAAACATGGGCGTCTTTCAAATGCTATAAGAATGGTATATTTTCATCATCATCATCAAGGTCGCAAGACTTTTGGTGCCCATCTAGATCATCATCCTTTTCTACTTGATAGCGAAACGACAGCTGAGATGGTCTTACTTGGCTCCTTTGATTTTGTTAATCCCTTCTTTCAGGTCTATTTCTTTGTGGAGGGGCTTGTTGATCTTAACCATGCATGTGTTCATGCAGCCTAGACAAAAGAAGGCATTTGTGGCCTATTTCTAAGCCTCAGAGACGGTTGCAATGACCAATTTCTAGGCTCTAAAGGCTTGATTCTATCGAACACATTGGCAGGTTTTTTAGGCCTTCGTTCGTAATTAGGTGGGAAATTGAATTGTGTACTCCTTTGTTGATCAGGGATATAATTTTATGAAGTGTCTACCTACACTTCTCTTTCCAGGGGGCTCGCATCCCTATCATGACGCTAAGATGGAGTTTCTTTGGCTTTGCACTTCTTTTTCATCTTGGGGAAAAGGGTTCTCTTGGGGCACATATGAGGGTTCTTAGTAGCCAACTTGGTTTTGTATGTGCATGAGAAGTTCTTGCATGACGACATTTTTAACGAGTAATGTTCCTCATGTTTGCAGCCATAGCGACTACCCATCACAAATGAGCATGTCGGCTTGTGACTCAGCGCGGGAGAAGCTCAAGTCTACTCGGCTCGGGGCTCGAGCAAAATCCAAATTTCGAGACTTAGCTCAAGCCTGGGCAAGTCACACGGGCTGGCTCATGAAAATTGCTTGTGTCGCAGGTTCGGTCAAACTCATTGCCAATTTTCATTTTTTTTTTTTTTTTTGTTTTATTAACATATAATTTAAGATTTTAATCAATAAAACATAACTTATATATAAATATGCTTATGTAATTAATATTCATAATTATGTTACAACTATCTACATTTATATTTTATTATCATATTCATTAGTATTCCTATAATACTTTATTGACATTAATTTTAAATTTTATTATACAGGAGTTAATATAATATTATTTGCTATCTTATGGTGTTGAAGCTTAAAAGATATTTTGTATTCCAATATTTTTAATTCTACAAGTGAATATCTTGATATATATACTCCTGAAAAATTTGCTCTAATTCATATGTTCTCGTATCTACATGAATCTTTTTTTATTGCATTTTAGTCAAGAAGAACTTGTTTGACTTCTTTACATGAATATTTCATGAATTTTAAAAGATTAAGAAAATTCGTGAACTGGTTCAACTTGGCCCAGCCTGGCCCTGCTTGGTGAAGCCTGAGCCAGAAGCTCGATTCAAGCCTCTAAATTTTGATTGAGCTAAAAAGGTTCGAGCTTGTTTTTTACCGAGTCGTGAACTCAGCCCGGCTTGTTGACATCTCTACAGCTACTTCTTTGGTAAGTTGGGCTACAATCCTTGATCCACATTGCATGTGATGGTGAGGGGGTTGGTGGTAACGAGCATTCCTTCTAGGGGACCCTTATTAAGGAGGAGGCATCCTCGCTACCAGATTCCATGGAGGACAACAGTCTTCTCTGATGAGGGACTCGTCCGAATTGAAATTGGACAAGCTTTTTAGGGAAACTTTAGTTTGTAGAATCTTTTGCTTTATGTACTTCCAACTTTTCTTTTTTGAAGAACAAATGCCTTTTTTAAGGGGTAAACATGCACTTTCTCTGGTAGCTTTTTCTACAAGGATTTCCATGATTACTGTATGGTTTCTCACAAATGGTGCCAACTTGTTGACCGCACTTTTTGTAGAGGTGATACGGCCAACATATCATAACTCCTATAGCGTCCACGAGAGCTTTAGTCCTGCACACTTAGACAAATCGTTAGAGCGTACAGTCAATCTCCAGTGGTGTAGAAGGTGGTCGCGAGCATTTCGATGGTCTAATCAGTTTTGAGGGAAATATTGAATTGAGTATGAGATGTGCTTAAGACTCATTCCACTATAAGTAATAGGGGTTCGGAACTGGGGACAATATATGACAAATATATATCTGAGAGAAAAGTAGTTACGAGAGTTTGAACTTGCTTTACCTTTAAATGGGACTAACTATGAGCTTTTATAGTAGAAGATGACGGATATGAACCATTGGATGAAGATGCACGTGGCTTCATTCATGTGACTGGATTCTCTTATCATAAGTGTTAATCAATCATTCTTAACCCATATTGCATTTGAGTTTTGCAGCGGATGTATAGTCCTAGCCAACCATATAAATTAAACTCTAGACTTATTAGTTGAGTGGAGCAGCCTTGCTAGTGAGTTGTGACATCACTCACTTGTTACAGTATCTTGTATAAAAATCTTCTTTGAGATGCCTCTACTAGTACGCTCCAACAACTAAGGTTCGACTGTAGCCAATGGGTTTGACCCAGTTGTGTCTGTTCGGCTGCTCATGGGTTAGGCCAAGATTGTTGTGTCATATAGATGACGTGGAGATTGGGCTTGCATTCTTCTGCTATATGTTCGCCACGTGGCTTTCACCGGAGTCTCATTGGTTGAGATGTAACAATATCCTCATTTTGTAATATTTTTCTTCCTCTGTTAATAGCCGACACTTTATTTTATTAAATAATCGTGTCGAACAAGGACTCAAAATTCATAATGTCAAAGATAAATTTTTAACATCTCTAAAAGCTTTAGCATCATCACATGTTTCCACTAAGTGTTTTAAAACAATTTTTATTTGTGAGAATTGAAATCTTATTACTTTAACACTTTCACCTTAATGTTCTTAGTGTGTTTGTAATAGTGGCTCAAGTTTTAAATCTTTAACATTATCTTGAAAATTTTCATTGCTTTGTAGAAGATGAAAAAAAATAAATATATATATATATATACACACACACAATATCAAAAAACATTTAGTTTTTATACAAAGACTTGTCACATTACAAAGTGTAAAAATGTAAAACTTTTTTTGAGAAATTTTCTTTATTATTTATAATTATAATATATAATAACTTTTTTTTAGGGCTCTTATCAAATCAGGACCTTAGGCAATCGCCTATCTTGTCTATAGTTAGGATCAACACCGTCGATGAGCTGAGTCAATGCAAACAAAAATTAATATTAAATAAAAAATAAAGAAATTTAACATAATTAAGTACTTCCCTGTTTGATAGAGATGACAATTCAAACTGTTAAAATCGAAAATCGCGGTTAATCAAACCGAATGGGGCGGAAAAAAAAATCGAATCGATGGTACAATGGGATGGTTAGGGTTTTGATTTTAACGACCAGGTTCGGGGTGAGACGAGTATGGTATTTAGCTATGGTGCTCCGCCCCGAATCGATTACCCGTTAAAAAAAATTAATTGGGCAATTGGGTTTTTCATTATTCTTTCCCAAAATTAATTGGACAATTTTAACAACTGGGCTTTCCCAAAATTTGGGCCCAATTAACATTACTAGTAAACCCTTAACTCAATAACCTAACTCTAACCCTACACGTTAAAATTGAAAATTGAAAACCAAACTTACAAAACACTCGTCCATTCAACCAATGAACCAAATCAGATCCGCCGGTGCTCTGCTGCCTGTACCTCAGCTTCAAATTATAGTAATCAGCAACGAAGTCTACCATCTTGTGAGCGCACTCCCTGAGTTGTTCTGTGTCCATTGACTTCAAACCATCTTCCTCGTACAATTCAACAAAATCCAGATACATTATATTTGATTGCATTTTCTTTATAATATTATTTAAATATATGATGTGTGGCTTGGAAAATGTGAATTTTAGTCGTTTTATTAGCCATTCTAGTATCTACTGTGGCATCTGAGTCAGCATTTAGTACAAGTGGTAGATTTGTGAGTCTACATAGAAATAGGCTTCACCCGAAGACTTTAGAAATTCTAATGTGTGCTCGGGATCGGCTTTGGACTGATATTTATGGTATAATTTATTGTTTTATATTTGTTATTTACTTTCTTCTATTAATAATTTTTTTCTCTATTGTGTGTAGAAAATTCTGCTCCATCATATTCTTGAGTTTGTGCAAGGTTTAGTGAGGAGGACATTGGCGAAAATGTACATTTTTTTGTTTAAATCTCCAATAAGACCATTTTTGATTAGGTAGTATAGTTGTATTATTACTTTAATTCCATTTCTTATTTACTACATAGGAATCAACTTTGAGTCTTGACTCTTGATCTATGCTAGTAAGAGTTGTGAGGAAGAATGAAGATTGACCTATACTAGTAAGAGTCTTGACCTATGTTGACAATATTGTTTGTTAAACTCGAATTTCGCATTTCAAAGTAGGGATATTGTTTGCATTTTCATTTGAGATATTGTTTTCTAAATTGATTTAATATTGTGTTTTTGTTTTTATGGACTTTTCTTCATAGTTTTTTTTCTTCAATTTGACGGTTTGAGTTTGGACTTATAAAAAATAATTTATTTTCGTGGTTATTAAACGAACCGAACCGAACAGACTTACGTGGTTATGGTGTGGCCTAAAATTTAGTGGTGCGATTATGGTTTTGGCCATCTCTACTCTTATACAATCATTATTTCAAAACTCTTTTATTCTCATGCTCATTTTTAACAACACATTTAAACAATAAAATATTTTATACGTAAATTTAATTTTTTTTTATTTTTTAACTATATATTCTCCAAAAACAATATTATTCAAAATTCAATTGGCTAAATAAGAAAAACAGCACGTTCTGGAAAAGTGAAAAATAAAAAATCCCATGAAAAGACAAGATTCCTCTCCTATTTATAGATGCCATTCCTCCAATCCATCTTCACATCCTCTCTCTGTGTGTCTCCTCAGTTAATTAATTAAAATGGAGATAGTGAAAACAACGATTTCAGTGTTGACTATTATCATTTTTACAGTTGCATGGAAGATTTTGAAGTGGTTATGGCTAGATCCAAAGAAGAAAGAGAGGATTCTGAGGCAACAAGGATTCAAAGGGAATCCTTATACTATCAGAAAGCTTTTGTTTGGAGATGAAAAAGAGATTCAAAAGGTTCATGTAGAAGCCTTGTCAAAACCTGTTAATATTCGTGATGAAATTGAAACTGGAAAACGTGCTGCGCCCTTCATCTTTAAAACCTATGAAAAATATGGTGATCTTTCTCTCTCTTCAATTCAGACAATTACTGGTTCGTGTAGTTATTGCTTCTCTTCTCTATCTAAATATTAATTCATTAATTCATTAATTTTGCAGGTAAAAAATCATTTGTGTGGGCAGGACTGAGACCCAAGGTGTTTATAATGGAACCTGATCTGATGAAAACTATCTTTTTTAACCATAGTGCCTTCCAGAAGAATTTTAAGGTTACCAATAGTGTTGTGCAAGAACTTATCACTGGAATTATTCGCTTTGAAGGAGAGGAATGGTCCAAAAGAAGAACTATTATGAACCCCAAATTTCAATTGGAAAAGTTGAAGGTGAGCTTGTTTGGTGCACATTTTAGAAGTATTAATGCATTTTTATTGTTGATGTGATGGGGTATATGTAGTTGAAAATAAAGGAAAAGTTATTAATATGATGTAAAATATTATTTTATTAAAGAATGTGGGGTTAAAAATGAGTAGAAGAATTAAAATGAGAAAATTAATGTGGGTCGAACATGGTAATATTTTCTTTCTTATCTTTAGAAAATTATATATAATTAATTAATTTTGTGGGTGTATTTTTGCAGCAAATGATTCCACAAGTTGTGAAACTCAGTGAAGATCTTATAATTGAATGGAAGAAGTTGGTATCCAACTCCAAGGATGGGTCCTACACTCTGGACGTTTGTCATGATATTGAAGAATTGATCTCAAGTGTCACTTCTCAATTTCTGTTTGGCATTGATTATGCAAAGGACAAAGAAATCTTCCACCTTATTACACAATTGTCTGAATTGACCAAACAAGCCACTAAGGTTTCTAATATCCCTGGAGCAAAGTAAGTTTTCAAATTATACATTATGAAAAATTAATTAGTTTCTTTCTTAATTAATAATACTATGAATTATTTGTACTACAGGTACTTGCCAACGGAGACAAATCGAAAGTCTAAAAAAATCACCAAGGAATTACATCAAAGACTTTATAAATTAATGTGTGAAAGAAAAAAGGCAATAAAGGAAGGCAAAGTTGTGGAGGACAACGTATTTAATATGTTACTGCAATCTGAAATATCAAATAATCAAGACGAAATGATTGGTCATATGAAGGGATTCGTGTTTAATTCACATGACACCACTGCTTTTGTTCTTGTTTGGAATTTGATTTTACTTGGCATTTACTCAGAATGGCAGGACCGTGCTAGAGAAGAAGTTTTCAGGGTCTTTGGTAATCGTAAACCAGATTATGAAGGGTTAAGTCAACTCAAAGTTGTAAGTGTATACTTTAACGACTATCCAGCATATCTCCTAACAGTCATTCAATTTTTCAACTAATCTTTTCCTATTTTGCAGTTACCTATGTTTATGAATGAGGTATTGAGGTTGTACCCGCCACTGGTTGAGCTCTCTAGATTTGTTGAAGAAGAGGTAAAATTAGGAGAATACACATTACCAGCTGATATACAAGTCATTATGCCAACAATTTTAGTTCATCGTGATCCTGAATTCTGGGGCGAAGATGCAAACGAGTTTAAGCCAGAAAGATTTGCTGAAGGAGTGCTCAAAGCAACCAAAGGACAAGCTGTATTTTTCCCCTTTGCTTGGGGACCCCGTATCTGCATTGGGTATAACATGGCATTGTTGCAAGTCAAATTAGTATTGGCAGACCTTTTACGCAATTTCTCGTTTGAGATTTCACCTACTTATGTACACCTTCCACGTGTGGTTTTCACTCAACAGCCTCAATTTGGAGCTCCCATCATTCTGCGCAACCTCAACTGAATTCTCCAATAAAGGGTTTTCGTATCGTATCTTCTTGTTATCTCTACTTTCAATAAATATGAGGTGTGTTGTGTTTTGTTAAATTTTACATTAATTCCTCGTGTAATAGAATGTTTTCTACTTTGATTTGGAACTAGTGGAGCTCCTTGCAATGCACTACGTGTTGTAATAAATTGCATATCATGAAACAATATATATTTCTAAAACAATAAGATAATGAAATCATTGTCTTAAATTACCCCAGCACTTCTACTAGTTATGTCGCTCGAGCAGCGACATATTTATCCGGCCCAGACCCATTTCACTTATTAAATTATATCAGTTCAGTAGTAGTAGTAATGCTTTTCCATATTTCAATGGCGTAAATCCGAAATTCCTCAAAATAACAGTTAAGGTTCAAATGTGCGTGTTCTTCATTCATCTAAGTTTACTTGAAATTGAAGATTTGGATTCTTGGGAGGATCTGCAGATTGACAGCAGCACAGTAAAGGGTATTAGCAGAAGTCGTGGAAAATTTTGGGTTTTCTGGGTTTATATGCCAATCAATAACTCGCCCGATTCACTTAAAATTGGATATGCGGGTCATTAAAAATCAGACGGTTTAGGCTGTTTTTATTGGGTTAGTTGCACAGTTAATTAATTAGGTCACTCGGATCGAACTGGCCAGTCCAAGTTTAAAAACACTAGTAATGACCATCAAACAAGGGTTTATATACGTGCACTAAGTCAGATTAAATTATAAGTTTAATTAAATAAATCTAGTAAATTTACTTTTAATTACACTATTATTTGATTTATATACTAATTTTGTACCACTAATAATCCTATATATCGTTCGTGTTTGGTAGAGATTAAAATCAAATTTTTAATAAATTTTGATAAAAGTTAATGAAATGTATGGTTGAAAAATTATGAATTCAATAAAATATATGATTAAAATTACTTATTAATTTTACCTTAAAACCTTAATCGAATTTTAATTCAAACCAAACAAGGGCCAAACTTTCGAGGAACAAGTGCTACACAAGATACGCGGAATTTTTAATGGATCACGAAACTTCAATTATTACTTTTTGCCCTGAAGACTTTTTGGATCGTATTTGAATGGCAAGTTGAGTTAAATAGGACAAGAATCATATAATAAAATATACACCATGTGAGGAGCGCGCACAAAGCTTTTCGGACACAAATGAATGGCATTGATTGCTACGTTTTGTAATTTCGACACGTAGCACATATAATTGACCACTGGTGAACAGAGACAAATGCAAGTTGTTCACGAGATAATTTTTATCTATTTTCACAATTAAAAATTATAAAATAACAAATATATCATTCTTCATAAATAAATAAATAAATAAATTAATTGCAACTATATATTTCTATTTTTTTTTTTAAAAAAAAACACAAATCTATTTGTTTGATCAAAGCCATCCCTATAGCATAGAGCAATTGGGTTCATATATGTTTCATTTGATTTATATTATTTTCAAAATACATTTTTTCTCTCTTTTTTTTAACTACATATTTTTTAATAAAATAATATTACACACAAATTTAAAAATCTTCCTTCTTTTTTAACAACACATTTTCCATTAATCTATTATTCGAAAAAAACATTTTTAGAAGGAGGCTTAAACATTACCTGCTTTTACTCTTGTCCAGTCAACCCTAATTTGTTTAAGTATTTTATTTTCATATATCACTCATTGTTGATTACTNAAAAAAACATTTTTAGAAGGAGGCTTAAACATTACCTGCTTTTACTCTTGTCCAGTCAACCCTAATTTGTTTAAGTATTTTATTTTCATATATCACTCATTGTTGATTACTACAAATTAACGGGACGCTGCAGGATTGTGGGTTCTACAATATTGTTATTAAAATCGGTCTGAATAATTTTATTGGACCAATTTATTATTATATAAATAGAGAATTAAACCTCGGAAAAGAATTGGTCAAGACCATAAGAATTTGTCGTCTTTATGCTTTGAATTGCTATTGTTCAAAAGATTGAAGTTACACAGTATATATTCGAATCTAGACATTTATGGACTACCTACATGAGTTGGCCATATTGTTAATCAAATGAATATATAAGAAAAGAATAATGTGACTATATGCATAAATAAATATATATCCTTTAATGTGATGTTCATTATAAGTAGTCATTTCTTCGCTAGTTTCATCTATCTCATCGGCTACCTAAGGAGCTAGGATTTGGAAGTCAACTGACGCCCCTCCTCAGCTTGTCTCTCCGACATAAGAATTAGAATGTCGAAGAGAACAATTTTGGAGAGAATCCAGATAAAAGGAATAATTTAATAGTCA
>CAIGRF010167718.1:5604-25838 GCA_903798235.1 Fraxinus ornus
GTGTTTTATGCATGATTATTTTTAAATGTTGATTTTATTTTTGCAAGAATTTCTTATAATTTATGAAACTATCTTGTTTATTTTTGCCACATAAATTAGTCTTTGATCAGTGATTGTTTATTGCTTCAAATCCATATTTCATTATGTAAGATTTACAATTTGTTAAGTTTTGATATAGAAATTGATCTTTTTTTCTTCACCTAAATCACATAAGGTTAATTTTGTTTGTATTAGAAAATGTCAAAATTTTATTATTCAATAAATAGTTAATAATATATTTAATAAGAATTGACCCGCCGTCCAACCACCGGGTTACCAGTCGAACCACTGACACATTGACCCGCTACATTGTCCAAGTCAGTGTCTGGGCTGGGTCTGACAACTATGAGTGTAACAACCAGCATCAATAATATTAGAATAACAAATATTTGAATTATTTGCTTTTAGTAATATCTAGTGTCATAAGTCGATCGAAAGTAATCTTGTCTAACAAATGTTGAACTTAAAATATTTATTGGGACGGAAAATATCACCCCACTATAACAGACATAGTAAAAAGAGTATAAGAAAAAAATTAAGAGAAACGATAAATATACCTAGTTCGGAAAATTTGAATGTATTGGTAGGAAATGAAGATTCAATTTGATAATCAAAACACTTTTGACTTTTCTTTATTGGTACCCAAAAAACACTCATTACACGTGATGGTACAATTATTTTCCTAGTCATTTCTTGACAAATGAAACTAGGTCCGTTTGATTACAAATGTGAATGGCTGATTATTTGGTATCTTAAGAAAATGAAGATTCAATTTGATAATCAAAACACTTTTGACTTTTCTTTCTTGGTATCCAAAAAACACTCATTACACGCGATGGTACAATTATTTTCCTAGTCATTTCTTGACAAATGAATTTAGGTCCGTTTGATTACAAATGTGGAATTTGGGTGAAAAAAAAAAAAAGAATTACAGGGAATTGAATTGTATAGAATTTGTTTTACTGAGAATTGTAATTAATTGTGTTTGATTGGTATAATTTTCCACCTGAGAAATGTTAAAAGTTTGGTGTCCGTTTGACTTTATTTTTCAGGGAAGTTGTCAATTAAGTTGATAATTTTTAGTAGCCTGGTGAGAATTGGTTTTCAAGGAAAACCAAGAATTGGGTGGAAAATGAGGTAATGGAGGAAAATGAATTCCATAGAAAATTTAGTCTATCAAACAGTTTAAAATGTGGAAAATGGAAAAAAAATTCCAACTTTCCTAAAAAATTTCGTGCTATCAAACATGCCCTTATATCTTTAATTTAGCAGCCTTAAACAGGAAGACCTAAACCAGTACATATCTATTCTGCCAGCCAAAATATGCACAATAATTCTGGCAAAACAATAATGCTTGCACGACTAGCAGTCTTCAATACTGTAATGCTCACGTTCAAAACATTTTCAATAAGTAAGTGATGATGCTACGTAAATTCGATTCTCTTTGAATCTTATGATACATGCTCATTCAGAATTTAAGCTATGAGGGAGGCAGTGGTGGACCCAATGTGTCCTAGTGGGTCAATTAACCCACCAACTTTCAACTAATTTTTTTTTAATAAATCAAAAATAAATATTGCGAACATATTGGAACGCTTGATCATTGATTCAATTATTAGTGTTTAGGATTTTGAAGTGAAATCCAAATGTAATTTAAATTACATCCAAATGAAATTCAGATTCCCTGACTTTTTGGAGTGAAATCAATTCCTACTTTTCTATTTTGACAGGTCCTAAAAATGTGTATAAATTAAGCCCGTATTTGACAAAAATTAAATTTTCTACGTTTTCGTCGCAATTTTTGAGTCATCATGGGATGCAAAACGAAGTCGAAATATTGCATTTTTCAATACCATTTTAAGCGAGACCAATCGTAGCAAATGTTAGGCGCGTCAAAGTAGCCCGTTTCAAACTAATATTTCGAGAATTTCAATACTACGTTAACTTAAAATTTCTTGGACCATCGTACGCTAGCGGAATCCATAAATCGCCATTTCTTGGACCATCGTACGCTAGCGGAATCCATAAATCGCCTACGTTATCTCGAAGTTCGTTTAAAAAACTGCATTATAGATATATCAAATGGTCCAACGGACATAAAAAATAGTTAAATATGCATCAAACGTGCGTTTTAAAAGAGGTGTCTAGCTTTTCAAAAGTGCTACTTTAACGCACCGTGACATTTGCAACGATTTTTAATAACACAAAAAACAAGTACCCTTTACATCACCATATATGATTTTGATTTCATTTAAAGTCTCTCACAAACTTATCTGTGATCTCATTGAGATTCCAATAAATCATAAAAAAGACATATAAACACAATTCTATGAAGCATAAGTGATAGAGAGGGGGAGATAGGAAAGACTGAAATTTGAGGAAGAAATGTAGCGGATATAAATGTGCTAGTTTTGATTTTTACCTCTATTTTTGCATGTTTGATTGTTTTCCCTGACCCAAAGTGTCTTCGTACACAGCTGGAAAGGGGAGATGCATTTATTTTTTGAAAAAAATTGCACTTCAATATTATAGTCACATCAATATATTAATTTTATATGTTTATGGTCGGAAAACTCACTCTCTATATATATGATATGGGGCAAAGCGGTGATTGAAAACTTGATATTAGAAAGGGATATGGATTTCCAAGACTATCGTTTTCATTGTTTCTTCATCACAGTCAACTTATTGTGCAGCCATATCCTTTGTGACTCAGGAGAAAATGTGCCCAGTAGCAAATGTATCAACCCCATTCAATATTAGTAGTTTTCCCTCTGATTTTGTGTTTGGTGCATCCTCATCTGCCTATCAGGTGACCACATAATAATATCTTTCTTCAGTATTACACACACTCAAATGTATGTTTATATATATTTGCATACATGATAATGTAGCTGACAAAGTACATGTTGTTGCAGTTTGAAGGAGCTGTAAAAGAGGACGGCAAAGGTCCAAGTATATGGGATACCTTTGCACATAAATATCCAGGTCTTGAACCTCCTCTCTCTCTCTCTCTCTCTCTCTGTGTACACGCTTGAGCGTGGATTTGTTGGATTAATGGGGAAATCATATTTATTATTATTATTATTTTTAAATCTTTATAATGTCTTTTCTTTCCGTTTCTCTTACTCTCTTACAACGATATTAAGAAATATCATACTGTTTAATCTCATATAAAAATAGTGCTAACAATGACAACATATAAATTACTGTAGGTAAAATTTCGGATAACAGCACTGGCGATTTAGCAAATGATTTTTATCATCGTTACAAGGTAAGTTTTTTTATTTTTTTTTTACCCTTTTAATTCTCGATACTAAGTCATTTTACTGTGACATGCAGGAAGATGTAGAGCTGATGGAATTTATTGGACTCAATGCCTTCAGATTTTCTATCTCCTGGACAAGAATTTTACCTCGTAAGATAATGTCTTTAACTATGTGAATCAAAAATATTTTCCCCTTCAAATTCAATATTAGCTACTTAAATTTTAAAACATGCCTATCTCTATATTGTCTAGAAGTTCAAAATTATTTATGTCACACTCATTTGGGCGAGATGCATCGGATATGTGTACAGTGATAATATATTTTAATATGTCGGATTTAACAAAATTAATTAGACTCTATAGAACTCAAGATAATGAAACTATTGTTTGATTTTGATACTTTGAGAATCACTTCTCTTTTACAATTATTTTTAATGAAACACTCTAAAAAGAAATCATTTTTCAAGTTTCCTTGTAATTTTCTCTACTTTTTTACTTAGCGCTTGTCATTTTTAAGCCAAATTCAGGCCGCTATACAGTGTTTGAGTCAGGAAAGGAGCTACTTTTTTTACAGCATTCAGTAAAATTACCAATTTGCTAAAATTCTTTCTACGAGAAGTAATGAAAAGTCCATCTATAAGTTTCATGTGCGGTAAGAATCTACACCACAACCAGGTCCCACTGTTCCTTAGAACGGTCCCTACACCACAACCAGGTCCCACTGTCCCTTAGAACGGTTCAAAATTTTATTAAATTTTGGCCAATATGCATCCCAAGGTCTTACAAATTCAAAATGAATATCGTTTTTTCCAAAAATCAATCTTAAAAAAATCTTTATCAAACCAGGGCTAAAAAGACTATACTACAAATTAAAATGTAAAATATTGTATCCGTAACACCTAACATGTATGTGATGATATTTATAATATATGTAAACACGTGATAAAATGTCAGACTAACCTCAAATTCAAGTTTTAATATCTGCGAATATGCATATAACTCAATTAAATGGAGTAAAGTGACAACTAATACTTATTGAATTTAATCATAATTATGAGTGGTAAGTCGATTCTTAAGTGATTGTTTGATAAAAATTTAAAAATTTTCAATTCTTCAGCTTATCGAACTTCAATTTTAACAACATATTTTGTTGTAAAACGAACTAATTTGCAATAACTCGTTGATAAAACTTTTAACACTTGTTTATATTAAAGCCAATAAACCATGACAAGAAGAAAAGAATCAAATTTAAAAAAAAAAAAAAAAGAATTACGTGAAAACCAAAATCCAAAAAACCCAAAAATAGGGACAGAGAATTCACTATGATCAATAATAAAGAAATACAAAGGGATCTCGCAAAACTCTCAACTTATCTCAAAATGTACGAGTCTCTTTCTATAAACTAGATTATCATACTTTGATGTTTTCTCAATACTATACAATGTTTTACTTTGTTACTCCAGCCTTTGAAGAGCATAAACCATGTGGAGTATATATATGAACCCAATTTTGATATTTTGAATAAAGTGGAATGCAAGAATCCCAATAAAAATTAAATTCTGGTAGAACAATGGCGCCTAGAGCCCCTAACTAGACCTGACACCATGGGTGCCACCCAGGCGCCCAACCTTTGTTCTCATTTCGTTGGCCAACACCTTGGTTCCATGACCTGACAAGGCGCTGTTACAAATAGTCCAAACACGTTTTCCATCCATTCTAAAGTCCTTCCGATCAATCTCTTAATCCTTGATGAAATTTGATCCTTCTTCAAACTGAACTTTCAAACCAAAATTGTTTATGTCTCCTTTAACAATCAAATAACCTAAATCTAATCCAAGTAGGAATTTGGGTCGTATTCTAACAATCTCCACTATGACACAATTTCCATAAAGCAAGGAATTAATGTTCACTTTTCAACAAGTAATATTTCAAATAGAGTACTCAAAGTCCACCTTTTTCACCATGGCCTCTAAGCGTACTCAGCAACTGTGAACAAAATCCAAGCCCTACTTACCAGCAAACCTACCTTGGGCTCCAAACCTACTTGAATCATTCCATTCACTTCCAATTCCACATGAGTTACCAAATCTATTCGAATCATCAAGAGCAACTCGATCATCAAGATCAAAACTAGCTCCACTTGAGCTAATGGCAGATTCTTCAATCCCATTGCTCGAATCACCACGAGCAACACAATCACAACCTTCTCTAATCGAGTTACTTCTTATTGAACAAAAAGCCACAGCTGCATCCAAAATGATCGTCGAACTTTCCAAGGGTCTTTCCATGTCCCTTCAGTACAACTCTGGAAACCTTGTTTACTTTTAAAACTCCACATCCACCAGTATACATGTATCTTTCTGAGTCAGGAGTACTTAAGGAGATAATATTTCTGTTCAATGTAGGAACATGTTTTACTTCACGAGTGTCCCGACCTTGTCATAAAATAGCTTGATTCTGGCCTTACCAATACCAGCTATTTTATAAGGCGAAATATTTTTCATCACCACGGAACCCTTTGTAAAAATTTCATATGTTAAAAACCAATCCCGATTAGAACACATGAAAAGTGCACACTACATCAAGAATCCAATCCTCGTCAGATTTGGAGTCGCCGTCAGAAATCACCAAAAGATTTCCATCACTGCATTCTTGTTCTACAAGACTAGTTAAACTAGAATCACTAGGATGTCTCTTCTGATCTATAGAAACTAATTTATTCCCGTTCTGCCACTTCGGACATAACTTCTTCCAGTGCCCCCACTTCCAACAAAAATAATAGACCATGTCACTTTTTTTTCCTTAGACCTGCTCCTTCCATGACCACCCGAATCCCTCTCACGAACAACAAGACCCTTTGTTTGGGCCTTCGATCCGACGACTAGCTAATTTATCTTAACTCTAGAATAAAACACATCATAAAGACGTTAATGGTGAAAGTACATCTACTATACAAAATGGTGTCCCAAAATATCATATATGAAGTGGGCAACGAACATAGCAAAATCAACCATAAGTTCTCTTCATCGTACTTGACCTTCATGGTTTCCAAATCAACAAAGATTTCCTTGAATACAAACAGACGATCTTGCAAAGTTCCACCTCTTGTCATAAAATGAGAATATAAGCGCCGCTTTAGATGTAATTACTTGTTAGACTTCAAGTCATGCATAACTGGTCTAATTTCAACCATAATACAATGACAACTTTCCCTTTTACCACGTCCTGAAGAATTTGATTTGAAAGATAAAGATGTATCTATGATAGGACCTTCCAATCCTTACGCCACTTCTAATCCAATGTCAAATTTGTTGGAATTCTATTAAACCCCAACTAAGCATAATCCAATTCCAATTGGGTGAGCATTGATCACATCTTGATCTGTCACAAAGAAAATCTGGTGTTGCAATCTAAAAGCTCAATTTCAAACTTTATACTTACCATCCCGAAACAATCAAACCTTATTTTGAGATCAAAGCTTGTTTTAATATGAGACCAAACTGGCTCCTCTAATAACTTCAACTCTTGGCTTTGATACCATTTGTTGTAAAATAAGCCAATTTGCAATAACTCGATGATTAAACTTATACACTTGTTATGAATATTAAAGTTAAAAAAAATATGACAAGATGAAAAGAATCACACAAGATTTACGTGAAAAATCCAAATCCGGGAAACCCATAGGCAGAGGTAGATAATTCACTATAATCAATAGGAAAAAAGTACAAAAAGATCTAGCAAGACTCTATACCTGTCTCAAAATATGTGAGTCTCTCTTTCTATAAACTAGATCATCCCACTTTGATATTCTCTCAATGCTATATATTGGTTTGCTATGTTACTCAAGCCTTTGAAGAGCCTAAACCATGTAGAGCATGTATAGAAGCCTAATTTTGGTATTTTGAATGAAGTAGAATGCAAGAATCCCGATAAAAACTCAATTCTTGCTGAATGCTTGAGCACAGTCCTTGTTTCTCCTTTCACTAGTTAGCACCCAGACACCCCCACCACTGTCGTAAATACTTCAAACGCATTTTTCATCCATTCCAAAGTCTTTCTTTCAATCAACTCCAAATCCATTAATAAAATTTGATCCTTTTTCAAACCAGACTTCCAAACCAAAATTGTTTTTGTCTCATTTATCAATTAAACAACCCAACCCAAACCTAATCCAAATATGAATTTGGCTCATATTCTAGCATATTTCATGGAACTCATGACTTTTATCATCTATTCAACCACATATTTCATTAGTTTTTATCAAAATCAACTAAAACTTCTATAAAATCTTTATATATCAAACAACCCCTTACCATTGAAGTATCTTCCTTTCGAGTGTTATCAAATAAAACACTAGGTTAATATACATTATTTGTAATGTATATCAATTTATTTTAAGTGATCACTTGTATATGTTTTGTTTAATATTACCTAGCTCACATTAATTTACGATAATATGATCGTAACAACATGAAAACGCAATCTTTACATTTTTATGTTAAGAGTTGGTAGATAGGGGAAAGTAAGACATCTATCACATTTTCGATGGTAGTATAGTGGTCCTTAAGTTATTTATATATGTTATTTGAGGTGGCTCATGCAATTTGAGCACTTTATGCAAAATCGTTAAGGAGATTGCTTTAAATTCCATGAGCGATCATCGACGGTGATGTTGCCAGTAATGCAGTAGGAAATCACCGACGAGAAGTTGTTGATGATCCCGACAGTGTGACTATTGATAATTTGGATTCAAATCAACATTTGTTAGAGATACATGCGAAATTGTTGTTAGCAATATTGTTGGTAATCACCTACATGCATACGTCAACGAACAATAACTGTATTATTGTCGAAAATGTTCAATAACCAGAAGTCGTTTCTGTCCGTCATAAAATTTTATTATTTCTATATTTTTTGTGTTTTTATAAAATACTAAAAAATAAGAATAATATATTTTTATTCTTTTTTATAATATCATTTATTGTATTTTTTTTTTAATTTTATTTAATTTAGTCAAAATTTCATTTTGTATTTAATTTTTATTTTTATTTATGAATTTGCTGAGAATTTATTTTTGGATTAATTTTGTTAAACGGTTTATGTTTTAAATATTACTAACTACTGAAACGTTCATAATATTAAAAGATTTTTTTAATGTTATGAATTATCAACAAATTCATAACAAAAACAAAAGTAAATATATATAAATATCAAAATTTGGGGGCTTCGATTAATCATTAGTGACCGCTTAACTCATCTAATGTTTTAGCCGACTCAGTATGTTTTAGGTTCGCCCCCGCACCGTCTCGTCCATACAGCCACGTGTCCTCCTAATCTCATCCTTCCACGTAATGGGTATTAACAGTTGTCGATTTCAATTAACGATTTAATGGAAGTGTGTACATGTTGTTGATTAAACAGTATTTGTTATTGAAATGCACATCTGTGCAATATTTGCGACACGCGTCGTCATCATATAATGTGATGACGCTATTTATATATGCTTTGCGAATAGCGTTGTTCTTTTTTTTCTCTCTAGAGCAACTGTTTATGAATCTTAGATTCATATTTGTTTCTTGTGTGGTCGTTCTACTACCGATTTGTTTTCGACAAATTGAAATTCACATACAATGTCTGAGGAAAGAAATTTGTTTGATCGAGATTTTAAGACGAAGACGATTGAAGCTTCTGTTGATGGAGATTGGAGGGAGGTACAGTTAAAGATCTCAGGATTCATGGATATCCTATATAATAAGTTGAAGAAGCACACGGTAATGATCGATCGCTACGTCATCGAGTATCGATGTCAGTGTCCTATTAATTCTAAGGGATCCGTGAGGATTGAGATCCATGACTCGAGGATGATTGGTTCTTTCTCTAAGCAGGCGGAATTCGTGACTCATGTTACCTACAATTGTGACAAAGTGTATTGCGGAAGCTGCCGGAGTTTCGTTGTATCGACAAGATACCGTGGAGGATGTTGTATCGTTTGGAGTATTTCAATATAAAATCTGGCATATTGTTTTGCTAGATTAAAGGTTATTTGAAGTTATGTGCTTCGAAACGTGTTAATGAGGTTGAGTTCAAAAGTCTTGAGATTCATATCAAGTCAAAGACTCATTCCAGTGAATGTGTCGACGTTTTGCATGTCGATTACACTACGAATCAGCCAAGTATGAATAGATTTTTGAGCACGATGGATCATAGACACATTAGCGTCGACTCCGTTTGAGTTTTGTATGGATTATACTATAGTGACATGACTCGTTGTTCTGTTACTAGAGTCGACACTAGGAGAAGCTTCGACGCTGATCACACTGAACTGTCGGAAGTGAAACCTAACAATAGCGTTAGCCAATGTTCTAGTACTAGAAGCGATGAGACTTTAGTAGGATCAAGCGTGTTGAAACATGCTGATCTCGTAGATTTGTTGCGTATTGATTTGGATAAGGGTAAAGATTATGTAATTAAGCCCGAGAAGGATAGGTATAAATCGTAATTGTATTCCAGCCATATTTAATGAAATTAGTACATATATTTTACTCTGGTACACTGATATTTAAAATCTGAACTCCAAATGTGAGAACTCCTTAATGTAGTACATATAATGACAATAGTTTGGATTGTTATTTTTGTAACGATAGTAATCCATGATTATTGTATTCTCCCATATTGGGATCTCATCTAGTATCCTACATTCTTCGTCCTCGAAGAAGAAGTCATTTTTCTAGGAGATGGATGAATTGAGCTATATTTAGAATGTTTCGTCTTTTCAAATTATGAATAATTTGATCTACTATGTTCTTTACTCTAACGTGCATGTCCGCTTGTATGTCGTCTAAGAAGAAGCACAGCATGGCGTAGTCTGGACACCAGAAGGGATAAATTAACCTTGATAGTTATTCTACACGATTGTATAGTGCTATCCTCTGCATGTAGTCCTTCTAGTAGAACGATCTCACGTTATATTTCAGATCATACAGAACCATGTTGTACATATTTCCAAAATGTAATCGTTGATTCATTTTCCGATCAGTAATTTTATGTAAGTTGTTCTGTATATTTATAACGTTTCTCTATATTTCTATTTATAGTTGATTAAGTTTCAAATTTGAATAAGATTCGTATCACCTTGTGATTTATGAAGACGAATCTTAAATCTTTACGTCCAATCATGTACGGCTTTTATTCAAATTCGAAATAAAAGATGGTAATCTATAGTTTTAATATACTTTTCTTCATTTGGATGTGGACCAATACTTTAATATAGAATCCAAGCCCAATAAATGTTATTGGGCCAATATGATTAAATCTCTATAGGCTTCGTAAAGTACGTCAGGCCTGTAAACATATTATTTGTAATCCTCCATCATTTACATGGATATGTGGGTTGACTGTTGTTCATCATTGGAATAATGAGAAGAACTCTTCAGAATTAGTGTTGTTATTTAAATCTATGTACTCCTCCCTTTACGATGTAATCAACGGCGTCGTTCGTCGATCGTGCACTCTACGTATTTGGGTGGTATTTTTCACCCTATCCTAGGTCGACGATGTCGAAGAATCGACTATTTCGGCAATTAAACTTGCCGGAGAATTGATAGAGAAATAGTCGATTCTTTGATATCGTCGACCCATGATCGGGTGAACAATACCACCCAAACGTGCAGAGCGCACGATCGACGAATAAAATTGCCGATTACATCTCAAAGGGAGGAGTATATAGATTTATATAAAAGCACTAATTCTAAAGAGTTCTTCTCGTCATTCCAATGACGAACAACAGTCAACTTACAGATTTGTATGAATGATGGAGGATTACAAATAATACGTTTATGGGCCTGACGTACTTCACGAGCCCATAGAGATTTAATCATATTGGCCTAATAACATTTATTGGGCTTGGACTCCATATTAAAGTATTGGTACACATCCAAATAAACAAAAGTATATTACTAATATAGAATACCATCTTTTATTTCAAATTTGAACATGAGCAGTACATGATTGGACATAAAGATTTAAGATTTGTCCTTCATAAATCACAAGGTGATACGAATCTTATTCAAACTTGAAACTTAATCAACTATAAATAGAAGTATAGAGAAATGTTATAAATATACAGAACAATTTACATAAGATTTCTGATCGGAAGATGAATCAACGATTACATTTTGGAGATATGTACAACATGCTTCCTCGTGATCTGAAATATAAAGTAAGATCGTTCTACTGGAAAGACTACATGCAGAGGGTAGCACTATACAATCGTACAGAATAACTATCAAGGTTAATTTATCCCTTCTGGTGTCCAGACTACACCATGTTCTGCTTCTTCAGAGATGATATACGAGCGGACATGCACGTTAGGGTGAAGGACATAGTAGATCAAATTATTCATAATTTGAGGAGACGAAACATATATCTAAATATAACTCAATTCATCCAGCACCTGGAAAATAACTTCTTCTTCGAGGATGAAGAATGCAGGATACTAGACGAGATCCTAACATTGGAGAATATAATAATCATGGATTACTATCGTAATAAAAATAACAATCCCAACGATTGTCATTATATGTACTACATCAAGGAGTTCTCACAGTTTGAGTTCAAATTTTAAATATTAGTGTACCAGAGTAAAATATATGTACTGATTTCATTAAATATAGACTAGAATACAATTACGATTTACATATGTCATTTTCGGACTTAATTACATAATCATTACCTTATCCAAAGCTATACGTAACAAATCTACGAGATCGACAAGTTTTAACACGCTCGATCCTACTAAAGTCTCATCGCGTCTAGTACTAGAACATTAGCTAACGCTATCGTTAGGTTTCACTTCCGGCAGATCAGTATGATCAGCGTCGAAACTTCTCCTAGTGTCGACTCCAGTAATAGAACGACGAGTCATGTCACTATAGTATAATCCATGCAAAACTTAAATGAAGTCGACACTAATGGGTCTACGAGCCATCATGCTAAAAAATCTATTCATACTTGGTTGATTCTTAGCGTAATCGACGTGCAAAACGTTGACACATTCACTGGAATGAGTCTTCGACTTGATATGAATCTCAGGACTTCTGAACTCAACCTCATTAACACGTCTCGAAGCTCATAGCTTCAAATACCCTTTAATCTGGCAAAACAATGTGCCAGATTTTATATTGGAATTCTCCAATCGGTACAACATCCTCCACGGCAACTTGTCAGATATAACGGAACTCCAGCAACTCCGTAATACACTATATTAGAGGTACATAATTTATTATAATCAATAGCAAAAAAGTACAAAAAGATCTAGCAAGACTCTCTATCTTTCTAAAAATATGTGAGTCTCTCTTTCTATAAACCAGATCCTCCCAATTTGATGTTTTCTCAATGCTATATAATGGTTTGCTATTTTACTCAAACCTTTCAACAGCCTAAACCATGTGGAGTATATATAGAAGCCTATTTTTGGTATTTTGAATGAAGTAGAATGCAAGAATCCCGAAAAAAACTCAATTCTTGCTGAACGCTTGCGCCCAGGCGCCCAATCCCTGTTTCTCCTTTCACTGCTTGGTACCCAGACACCCCCACCGCTGTCACAAATACTCCAAACGTGTTTTTCATCCATTCCAAAGTCTTTCTTTCAATCAAACTCCAAATCCCTTGATGAAATTTGATCATTTTTCAAACCAAACTTCCAAACCAAAATTGTTTTTGTCTCATTTATCAATTAAACAACCCAAACCTAATCCAAATAGGAATTTGGGTCATATTCTAACATATTTCATAGAATTCATGAGTTTTATCATCTATTCAACCACATATTTCATCAATTTTTATCAAAATCAACTAAAACTTCTATAAAAGCTTTATATATCAAACAACCCCTTACCATTAAAGTTTATTCCTTTCGAGTGTTATCAAATAAAACACTAGGTTAATATACATTATTTGTAATGTGTATCAATTTATTTTAAGTGATCACTTGTATATGTTTTTTTAAATATTGCCTAGCTCACATTAATATGAACGTGACAACATGAAAAAGCAATCTTTACATTTTTATGTTGTTAAGAGTTGGTGGATAGGGGAAAGTAAGACATGTATCACATATTTGATGGCAGTATAGTGGTCTTTATGTTATTTATATATGTTATTTGAGGTGGCTCAAGCAATTCGAGTACTTTATGCAAAATCGTTAAGGAGATTGCTTGAAATTCCATGAGCGATCATCAACGGTGATGTTGCCAGTAATGTTGTAGGAAATCACCGACGAGAAGTTGTCGATGATCCCGACAGTGTGACTATTGATAATTTGGATTAAAATCAATATTTGTTAGAGATATTTATGAAATTATTGATAGCAATATTGTTGGTTATCACCTACACACATACGTCAACGAACAATAACTGTAATATCGTTGAAAATGTTGCGAATAAGTGACGATACTTAGTCAATAACTAGAATTTGTTTCTGTCAGTCATAAATTTTTATTATTTCTATATTTTTTGTATTTTTATAAAATACTAAAAAATAAGAATAGTATATTTTTATTCTTGTTTATAATATTATTTATTTTAAGTTTTTTTTTTAAATTTTATTTAATTTAGTGGAAATTTCATTTTGTATTTAATTTTTATTTATTTATTTGTTGAGAATTTATTTTTGGATTAATTTGTCAAACTATTTATATTTTAAATATTACTAACTAATGAAACGTTCATAATATTAAAAGATTTTTTTTAATGTTATGAATTATCAACAAATTTATAAGAAAAACAAAAGTAAATATATATAAATATCAAAATTGGGGCTTTCGATTAATTATTGGTGACCGCTTAACTCATCTAATGTTTGAGCCGGCTATGTTTTTGTGATATTTGATTGACTCGTTAATTGTGTAGGAAGTGAGACACCTATTAGATAGTTGCCATTGTATTGGTCTTGAGAGCATGATTGGCTAAGCTTAAAATGTTGGCTTTTAAAGAAATAGCGTTAAGATAATTCTTTTATTGGTTGGAATTGCAAATAATTATATGTAATTTATGCTGTGTAGCTAGCTTTTAATTACTCCTTGAATTACATAGAAGGAAATCACATCTCATTTGATCTAGATTAAAATTTCAAGACAAAATTGAAAAATAATTTTAACATCATATTTTATAAGATCCACAACTTTTCAAACATAAATTTCATCAACTTTTATCAAACTTAATAAAAATCTAATTTTAATGTATCTCAAACAAGGGCTAAGTTTGCTTTATAAGTAACTCATCTTTTTAATTACTCTTGTGTATGTCTTTGACGAATTTTCTTCAATAAGTGCCTCACCGAATAATTATTCATGAGCTTCCATAAATTGTATACAAAATTTAATAACTATTTTTCTTCTTTTATACTTGTTTTATGAGTTTTAGCTTTATCGAACTTTAATTGAACTTATGCAGATGGGAAATTAAGTAAAGGAGTAAACAAAGAAGGGATCACCTTCTACAACAACCTCATTAATGAGCTCCTGTCAAAAGGTTTGAGACATATTATTCTATTGATCATCTCTCTCTCTCTAAATTATATACTTAATGAGTTTCACATATGAAATGGATAGGCATACAACCTTTCGTCACAATATATCATTGGGATCTTCCTCAAGCCCTGCAAGATGAGTATGGTGGCTTTCTAAGCTCTCGTGTTGTGTAAGCAATCAAATTCCATGTACACGTTAAGTGGATTTCAAAGTCAAGATTACCCTAAATTAGATTACTATTTATCTACTAATGAACTTTGAAACTTTGATATTATGAAAGTCTAAGCAAAATGTTAAGACTGTACTATCCGAGTTCGTTGAAGATCTCTAGAATAGTTAAATTATTTATTGAAATAGATGGTCCACATGTTGACATCATATCAAACAACAAAACAATCTTAGTATTTTTCGAATACATAGACCTATATCCAATGTTTTAGTCACGTCGTATATTGAAAAGGGAAACATTAAAATTGATTATAATGTTTTTTTTTCGGCAGGGAAGATTTTAAAGATTTTGCAGAAGTTTGTTTCAAAGAATTTGGTGATAGGGTTAAGCATTGGTTGACTATGAATGAGCCATACGTATTCATAGTAAATGGTTATGACTCGGGTGCACTGGCTCCGGGACGTTGTTCTTCTTGGCTGAACAATGACTGTCCTGTCGGCAACTCCGCCACAGAGCCATACATCGTTGCTCACACCATGCTCCTTTGTCATGCCCAAACAGTCAAATTATACAGGCAAAAGTACAAGGTATGTACAAAATTTATGTTTTTCACTACAATATTTATTAAGTTTGAAGTAAAAAGGTGAAATTTGTATGAGTTACTATAATGAAAGCGTCACATTGGACTATATTCCTTCGATGTGTATTTATGCACAAAAAACCAAAACAATAACAATGATACTAGGGACGGAGCCAAACTTTTTGTATCGTGTGGTCAAACATTAAAATGCAATTTAGTTTTTAAAAAAATAATATAACGTTAATGAAAATAAGTCAATACACTACTATAATTGTAATTTACGTATTTTCATACTTTAGAAGTTAAAGAGTTTTTTTTTGCCCAGAATATTGCTCTAGCGGAATCAGGGACGTTAATGGGTGCCTTAAGGACGCTCGAGCAAAACTCGGGTGGTAGAAATTAAAAGTTTATGCATATTTCCTATTTGGTTTGCATTATGTAAGATTTCATATACATGATTGATTTTGTCCGATTCATTTTTATTTATAATTTATCAAAGGCAGAAATAGGATATACATTTACAATTCTAATTTTAAGGCCTGCATAAATAAATGATAAAGATTTTGCTTAATTCCAATCATGGTTTTCGATTTGCATTGCCTCTAGAAAATGTTAAGATTTGAGATTCAACCTTATTAAGAGGAGTAGGTAAATTCTTTATAAATTGATCTATGTTTTCATCTTTATTTGATGTGAGATTCTATCCTTTAATATGCCTACGCAAGATGGGGGTTTGTTTGAGCAGACTAATCTTGAAATTCGTTTGCTCAATTTTTTTGAGTCATAATCGGATCGAATTGCTCGTTAGAGCTTAACAAGCTTTGATACCATATTAAGATTTGGGATTTCATCTCAAAAAGTCAACTTTATTAATAAGAGTAACTCAATTCTTTATAAGTTGGTCTACGTTTTCATCTTTATTCGATGTGAGATTTTTATCCCTTAACAGAAAAGTTGTATCTATTCATTTCAAAGTATAACTGTCCTTGCCAACAATGGTTTACATTAGTAGGTGAATGGTGACTTTACAGAAATTAACGTCAATTTGCAAACATTTTCTTGGAGAAATAGTTATTTGATATTTGTGTTGAATTAGAAATTCTACAATTCAGTGGTCTTCTGAGGCACTAACCAAACCACAAAAAGAATTTACAGAAATTTTGAATAATAAAAAAAAAAGTCAAGTAAAAAAATTGTGGGTTACTTGACCCCATGTGGGTCCGCCTATGAATGATACGTTGATAAACTCTTTTACATACCTTTAAGAGGATTTGTTTTACTTACAGTAGAAAATAACAATTCATACATAATTCAAATATTCTTAACTCATTTGTCCGTCGATATTTGTAACACTATAGAAATATTCATACATAATTGAAAGAAATTTGAGTTTTGAGTACTTGACAAACTACGAGGGACCTTGCTTCTTGGCCAGGGTCATTGACCGGCCCAAAAACAGGGGCGCCACTTGGCGCCCCCCTATAGGAGGGGGGGCTGTCGGTGGCTCATTTGTCCGTCGATATTTGTAACACTATAAATATTCATACATAATTGAAAGAAATTTGAGTTTTGAGTACTTGACAAACTACGAGGGACCTTGCTTCTTGGCCAGGGTCATCGATCGGCCCAAAAACAGGGGCGCCACTTGGCGCCCCCCTATAGGAGGGGGGCTGTCGGTGGCTAGAGGGGGGGCTAGTGGCGCTCCTGTTTTTTGGCAGGTCATTGACCCTGGCCATTTGGCTTTATCCAACTACGAGTGGACCCTTTAAAGAAAAACCTGGACTACCGCCTGAAAGCTCATGACTAACCCAACTCTAGATTCCAGCCTACTCGAAAATCTAATCCTAGTCGTGCCAATAAACACTACTCTATCATTTAAATGTAAAATTATGTAGAATGAAACACTAGAAATGTCACAACTATGTTACTTCAGTGATATAAAAATCATTTTTTACTAAACAGGCCATAAATATGTTATTTGTATTTACATTTTTTTCAATCAATATTTAATTACTTGTACATATGCACAAATAGCTACTAATAATTATGTAATATTGATGACTTTACATATAGCCGCATCAGAAGGGCCAAATTGGCATAGTTCTTGTGTCTCACTGGTTTGTGCCGTACTCCAAAAGCCAAGTTGATAAGAAAGCAGCTCAACGAGCCCTTGATTTTATGTATGGATGGTAAGTACAATGTTAAATTGAACCTAGATAAACGCTAACACTATGCTTGCTAAGGAGTTCAAAAGTACTCAATGGTATAAAAGAAGGAAGAACTAAAATTTTGTTCGTGACAGTATTTAGTCCCATTCAATACTCTAATGAAGATAAAGCGATGAGACTCTACTCTTTAATATTGTCCAAAAACTGCCCTGACAGAGAACCATAAGTAGGGTTCCTTGACATTCGAGCAATGAAAAGTTTTTATCGTGTCCTATTCGGACAAGAGATCAATTTCTTGTCCAACAATTCTTGGTAAGGAGTCTTGATAATATGAATGTTCTTATGATGTTTTGAAGGTTTTTGGAGCCATTAACATATGGAGATTATCCAAAAAGCATGCGCGATCTTGTTGGAAAACGCTTACCAAAGTTCACACTCGAAGAAGCTATGTTGTTGAAGGGCTCCTTTGATTTTTTGGGACTCAATTACTATACTGCAAATTATGCTGCTAATCTTCATTCTTTCAATACTGTTAACATGACCTTCTCAACAGATTCTCAAACTAATCTTACAAGTAAGCTCATTGATTACCCAAAAATCAAAATGCTATTTATAACATAACGTGGAATATTTTTCAATTTCATATATAGCATTTCACATTGTACTTCCGTTTCCTCCTATATTGCAGCTGAGAGAAATGGAAAATTGATAGGTGATCCGGTAAGTTACTTTGAAATAATTTTATGAGAAAATATGAAAAAATGTCTGTAATTTGATTGATACTTTCAAGAGATTTTGTTCCAAATTATCGAATTAATGTGACAAATAACTGATTTAATTATGTTTTTATGATTTATTTTAAATAACAAACAGACGAATGTAAGTATCTTTTATGTGTATCCAAGAGGGCTCAGAGATCTCCTCGTCTACACCAAGCAAAAGTACAGAAATCCAACTATTTATATCACAGAATGTGGTGAGAAAAATATGATCTGAACTCAATATTTTGGATTATATATATGAATTTAATTTGAGTTTTTGAATGTCATTTTTCATAGCCTTTGTATGATTCTAAATATTGGAATTAATGGTAGGAATTGGCGATGCTAATATTAATTCAATAAAGCAAGGGACCAATGATCCAGAAAGGATAAATTTTTACCGCCGTCATCTTTTAGCCGTTAAGCAAGCTATTTCGTAAGTATTTTTATTTTTAATTTTTTACCTTTCATCATTGAGTTTACCAATTAATTTGCATCCGTACGTGAAAATTATACACAATAAATTTTGGTACTTTAGATTTCATAAAACTAAACAAGATAATTAATTGCTTTTCACAATTTATTTTTGGTGCAAAATTTGACTCGACTCGGGCACATTAAATGACACATTCATTAATTGTTTTATGGAAATTAAATGATTATTTCTAATAAAACAAAAGTTAACCCAAATCTAAGTTAGTTAAACTAACCAAGTTGTTCTATACCCACTTTTCTTTTCTTTATTTATTGTAGATGGTGTCAAATGAAAAAACGATAATTTATAATTTGATTTTTTATTTTTTTTATAGGGATAAGGTTGATGTGAAGGGCTTCTTCCCATGGTCATTTTTAGATAATTTTGAATGGGGTTCTGGATACACTCAAAGGTTTGGTTTAGTTTATGTGGATCGCTCACAAGGACTCAAAAGATATCTCAAGAATTCAGCCCTTTGGCTCAAGAAATTCCTTGAGTAGTTCAACTGCGATTGTATGTTTCAAAAACATCCATTTAACTAGTTGTATGAAAATAAAGAAGTCATGAGCTCCATCATGTTGAATTCTATGAAATAATTTATCTTCGTTAATTTTCTGCAATTTTGATGCAAGAAAGTGTGTATAAAAATAATCAGTCACAAAATGTTTTGAGAGGCACGACGAGGTGCTATAAGACTCGACAAGATATGGTTCCCGAATTCAAGACTTGCACATAGAGGACGTTAGATTAATGTAGGTGGAATGGAGATTGTAGACTTGTAAGGAAAGTGAATTGTGGAAGGATTGGAGATACCAGAGGCAAGAATCTTTTTTGGTTGCTACTAGGGTAATTTTAGTTAGGCTCTCTTTTAATAAGATTGTACATAATTGTTTAGGTAATAGGATTATAGTTACTTGCCTCTTGTTCTTTTTGTTTAATGTACACTTTCATGGAGGTAAGGAAAAATGTCACCCTCAATTTGGCTGTATTGTGATTTCCATATATAAAAAAGGGTAAGGATACCACAACTCCCCTGCCTAAACATAGGAAGACTGAAAATCCCTCTTTAGCTGTAGGTGACGTTTACAGAAGAAGAAGGAAAAAAATAAACCCAAAATTGCACTAAATATTGAGATGACTCAAATTTAGCAATCCCTCATGGGTTTACAAAAGTAATGAGTTCATTGTTGAAGAAAATCCTTGTTGAATTTAAGTACCAAAGAAATAATTTTATTGATGAAAAGTT
>CAIGRF010167793.1:3087-15484 GCA_903798235.1 Fraxinus ornus
TCTCTGTGTGGATCACCATTGGAGGCTGGACAATTGGACAGCTTGGATTGCAGATCGTGATCATTGGAGTTCGAGAATCAGCAAAGGAGTTTCCAGAATTCATCAAATGTATTATTCTAAACACAGTTTCTATCTAAACACAATGCGAATCCTGTTTGAGAATCGAAAATTGTTTATTTCCGCTGCACATGCATAAGTAGATTCCCAACAATAAGGACATCTTATTATATTTTACGTTTTGTCTAACAATCTTAAAACAGGAACAAACGTGTTTGTATTTTGTTTGCATCAAGGAAATAATAGCTTGTTTGGTGTTTCAGAAATGGCAATCCGATCAACCCGATCAACTCATATGGATGTGGCTACTAAAAAGTCGACTGTGGCTCAATTGCTAGTCCTGTTTTGACCCATATTGTGGCTCAATTGACAAGTTATGCTGTGTGACCCAAATGGTGGCTTAAACAACTGGCCCCTATTGTAACCGTTCCGATTAATAATTCGAAAAAGTAGAAACAATTCAATGGGTTGAATTGAAAAATGTAACAACACAAAGATATTTTATTCGACCACCTTGATTCTCGCAAGGTTCTTGACTGCGAATGCTCTAAAACTTAGAGAGGGTGAGATCAATATTTAAGTTATAAGCACATTAGATGCTTGGAAATATTCAGATTTCCTATGCCGTAATTATGTTATGAACAATTTGGATAATTACTATACGACATATATAGTATGACAAAACCGACTAAGGATTTGTGATAGTCTTTAGAAAAAAAAATATAATAAATGAGGATGGTGGTGATAAGAAAATTTATTGTTGGCTGATTCCTAGATTATAAAGTGGTCCAAAACTATGACCACTAAAGTGCAAGAACTCAAATTGATTTTATATAACAATTATGTCGAGGGGATGATCTTAAGTGAAACTTTTAGGTGACACCTAAAATGAGAAGCTGCCTTCGGCTTGGAAGGATTTTAATATTTCGAGTACAAGAGAAACAAAATGAACATTAAAGAACTAATTGTTTGATTTCAAATTGAAAAAACAACAGAAGTTCTAAAAAAGGGGGTTCGATCTAGCTACTGCTAAAGCAAATGTTGTGAAGCAGGGTGAAATTTGTAAGACCTACAATAAAAAGTCTAGGTCATCTGGTTGCAAGGGGTCTAAGATGGGACTTTAACGTGGAGTTTCAAAGAAGAAAATCTAAGGAAATAGCTTTAACTTTGCTTTAACGTAGGAAGAACAAGAAGAAAAAACTGTGATTGACTATGTGGCACATAGTGTGTCTAAAATGAGCTCTGCATGTTTGCTCTAATAAAGAGTTACTCACTTTATTAGAAACAAATGAGAATGAGGAGAAGTTGTTCGTTTAAAACTCAGAAACATTTGAGATCAAGGGACAAGGTAAGGTGGTTATATAGATGACTTATGTAAAAGAGCTCACTCTTAATGATGTGTTGAATGTATAGGAAATTAGCAAGAACTTAGGGTTTCGATCATTTCTAAATAAAAATGGTTTTTGTATTCTATTTGAGTCAGATAAAGCTACTTTGTCTTAGGGTGGAATGTTTGTTGGTAAAGATTATATGTTTGATGAGTTGCTTAAGCTCAATGTTATGATTGTAAAGTCAAAACTAAGTAAAGCTAATTCTTGTGCTTGCTTGATTAAATGTTCCACTTTCTGGCATGGTAGATTATCACATGTTAATTATGATACTTTGAATAGATTAACAAATCTGAATTGTAATCCGCATTCTATATTGATGAAAATTAACAAGGTCACTATTTCAATATATTAAAAGAAATGTGAAACCACTTGATTTAATTTACAGTGATATATGTGATTTGAAATATGTACAATCAAGAGGTTGCAACAAATACTTTATTACTTTCGTTCATGATAGCATGAAAAAAACTTTTATATGAGCAACGACACAGTAGTTATAGAAAAATTTGTTCAATATAAGAATGATGTCGAAAATCAACTTAATAATAAAATTGAAGTATTGAGAAGTTACCAAAATAATGTGTATGAACTATCATTTGTTGAATTCTATGTACAACCAGAAATTACATATGAAACCATATCACCTTACTCACCCTAGCAAAATGGAAAAATTTTACTTTGAAGAAATAATGTATGCAATGTTAGTAAGTTTTAGGTTATCTCATGAAGAAATTGTGCTGCTTGCAAATTACCTTTTAAATAAGTTGCCAAAGAAAACCCCTATGAGCTATGGAAATGAAGGAGGTTTTCCAATAAATGCTCATCAGTGTGTGGGGCTATTCTGCAAAGTGGTTTTGCAGCCCTATTCTTCGTACCCAACGAACACACACCATTCGGGGTTTAAAATATCGATATTTGGTAGTTCTTTTGGCAAAATATATTCTAAATTATTTTATTTTATGTTTTATAAGTAAACTCAATGGTTGAACGAGAAATTGAAAGAAACAAAGGAAAAAAAAAAGAAAAATGGCGAAGTCAAAAGTTTGATGACCAAATTGCAAATATTAAATAGTTGATTCGGACCACATGACGATATTTTGATTATTACTAGGAAACAATTGGATGCAATTAGAAGTAAATGAATAGAATATGATCAAATATTATCAAAATCAATTTCCAATAACACAAATTATATTCCAAATTTTTATCCAAAGATTGAGACCCATTTTTGGTACAGTAAAAATACGAATTGAAAATTTATATTTCTATAAATGTTGTGGCCCTTTGAGTTAGCTTTTCAATTCACTTTAAATCATCTCAATCGGATATCAGGACTGAAAGTTATGATCAAATTATTGGTTGCTATGCAGAGACAAAAACATGAGCGCACAAAGGCAACTTTCGTTATTGGATTAGAACTCTTTTGAAAACCAATTGAACGTAATTTTCAACAAATTTTCTACTTGTACAAATACGACAGAAGAATACATTAGAGAAACCTCACATATAAATCTCATACAACAATATTATATCAATTTTCATCATAAAAGATGGGCAAAATTATATATTGTGGGAAGATTTCAAAAGTGAAGTTCCAGAACAAATAAATTGGAGATTAAGCCCCTGTTTGACTCACATTATTTTTTTCATTCTCATTCTTCTACTCATTTTCAACCGCGCATTCTTCAATAAAATAATATTTTTCATCACATTAATAATTTTTTCTTCTTTTTCAACCACATATTGCTCATCACATCACTTCAAAAAAATGCATTCTCTCATTATAATATGCACCAAACACACTCTAAACCTGAGATTTATGAGCAAAGAAATGAAAAAAATATTGAAGATTTATAAATACTACTTTGAAGAAATTCAAAAAAATTAAGATTCATCTTCTTTCATTCATTAACTCACAATTCCGTGTGATGTTTTATACTTTTAACATGATTTCTTGTAATTCCAATATGATAGACTAGTTTTATACATTGTTAGGATTAGATAAACCCCTGTTAGGATACTTTTAGTATTTAGTTAATTATTTTGACCTTAATTTGGTTTAATTTGTGGACATTTTTTTTAATCATTTTTATCGTTCTTTTCAATTATTTGATCACTAATTGAATTTTAAGTAAATTTTATTGTTATCGAGAAAGACAATAGAGTTTAAGTACAATATAATAATATTGTATGGTTTGATAGATGATATAGATATACGTCTATACTTTATATGGTTTCAATATGTGTTCTAACATTTATTAATGCATTTATCATGTTTGCATCTCTCATCGCGAGATAGAAAAGTCGTATGAGGGGAATAAATTTGATTGCTATCAAGAGAGACTTTTAATTAAATTAGGAACATTGACCAACATGAATGATTTTAAATTGTCACTTTCATTGTTACACTAAAAATAGAATAACAAGGGGGATTCAATATCTTAACAATGCATCTCACATATTTGAAAAACATATTTACTTGCTTTCACTAGTTTAATTGATAATTTAGTAATTAGTATAGAAAAATCACAACTTGTTTGCCACTACATTAAAGTTGTAATTAATTTTAACTCTACATATAGTTCTCGTGTGTTCAACACTCTATTCATCATTATATTATTTGACAACAACCCCGTGCACTTGCAGGAAATCAAGAATGTTACACCCCATTCTACAAATCAAAGTCAAGATTTTATTTAGTCAAAAGACAAGTGTTGAATTGTCAAAGTCAAGATCAATATTGACTGAATTGGAATAAATTATTTTCTTGGAGCTTATTTTGCCATGGATAAATATTTGGGGGTTTAAATGGATACAATTTTAAGTTGAGAGCACACTTTTCAAGTTTTAAAATGTAAGGATTTAAGATTGATGAGAATTTTAAATGAAAGACTTACTTATTCATTATTGGAAGTTAAGGGGCTTCTTATGCAATAACCCCAATAACTAGACATTTCTACACCATTTCCTCCCCATTTTACACACAATACACACCGAGAAAGAAGAGACCGAGAAAAGAGAAGAAGAAAGGGAAAAAAAGAAGGGAAGAAAGAAAGGAAAGAGAGGAGGAAATGAAAGAGGATATGGTAAATTCGATTTTCTCGTTATCCTCGTTATTTTCTTTAAGGGTAGAGGTATATAATGTTCAATTTCTAAGATTTAAATTGTGATTAAATTTTCAGATTTTTGGGATATGAGATTTAATTGGAGCTCGAGAATTTTGATTCTTTAGTCTCCATTTATATTAAGGTAAGAAATGCTATTTTTGGCAAACCCTAGAATTTTTATTTGGGTTCTTGAATCAATGCTATTAGGTGGTAATGATTGTGATGATGAAATACTTATTTGGAAGTGTAGAAAGTAAATTTGATGTTTTATTATTATGGACTAAACTATGCTAATTGAATGGTGTTGGGAATGAGAGTAAGTCATATGGATTAGAATATGTTGGAATGGAAAAGAGCATGTGTACATATCGATTTGACTGGATTAATATATGTGTGATTGTGCGTGGATTAGCATAAATATCAATGGAAATTGAATTAGTTGAACATGGCTCAAATGGAAGTCCTTACTTGAAATAATGATTTTATGGAATAAGATGTGAATTAATTGGTTGCTAGTTTTCACTAGATTGACATGGGATAATTATTCTTATGCTTGGGATGAATGTTATGTTGATGAATTCGTTATTAGTTAAGGGGCTATAATGTAAAATTAGCTCCAATTGATTAAATGTATAATTTGGGAATTTAGTCAAGTATCGAGAAAGTAAGTTCAAGAATTATAGCATTAGACATTAAATTGGATATTCATGTCTTATTTCAGGTGGCGATGAGCAGATTGAGAACATTTTTTTGCCAGTCTAGTTTATAGCTTGTACTCTGTGAGTAGAAGTTTATTTTTCAGAATTAAATATTTATTGAATTTATATCATATGAAAAAGTTAACTATTTGATATATTTGAGTTGATAGCATGACTTTCAGAATTTAATGGATTTTATAGTAATTTATTTTAAAGTTAATTTCAGTTCATTGAAATCATTTTTTTTAGCATGTTATATTACATATTTCAGTATATTTAAAGTTATTTTAAAACCACCAGAAAGGACCCAGGTGATTTTATCCCAGTCTGCACTGATGTGAATGTGTTTCCACAGTGTATGACTAGTTATGGTGATTTTACCCACTCTGCACTGATGTGAATGTGTTTCCACAGTGTATGACCAGCTATGGTGATGTTACCCGCTCTGCACTGATATGAATGTGTTTCCACAGTGTATGACCAGACTATAGCTCTGCGCATATGACTCAAAATTTCAGAATTACAGAATTTCAGAATGGAATAACTTTGTTATGTATATCGGTATTCATCGATACATGAGTAAGGATATTCATGGTACCTTTTTGGTGTGATTTTTCAGTATTTATACATCTTATCAGATTTTAAATTATAAAATACAGTTTATTCAATTCTCAGAATAAAGATCTCAGCTTATAGTATAATTCAGTTTATTCAGCTCTCAGAATGAAGTTTTCAGCTTATAGTATTGAATTGATATAGTATTTCTATAGCTTAATGGATTTCCAGATTATAGAACTCAAATTATTCAGTTTTCAGTTTACAGTATTGAACAACAAATGATTTCAGAGATAATCGTAGATATCATAATAATTATTTACTTATCTAGAATGAAGAACAAATGTTTGTACGAGGATCCTATTTTAGTTTTGAGATTATTACCCATTTTTAGAATTTCTCAATTTTCAAAAGAGTAAAAATTTTCAGAAAACATGCATAGATGGAAGGAACTGTACTTATTTTTAAAATACCCACTCACTGAGTTACAAACTCATATATTTTATTCCATTTTTTCCTTATCAGATAGTAGCTGAGTTGAGCAGCATTGGAGACTGATGATCCATCGAATTAAGCTACGCATTGACATTAGCTGCATGACTCATGTTAGTCTATTCAGCTCGTATTTCTTTTGGGATACCCGTATGTTTTATATGTTTTATCAGAGAAATTGAATTGTGTATCCAAATCATGGGCTCGCTGCCTATTGGGTAATTTTGAGTATATTTGGAGACTTTGATGATAAATAATTGTAAAGGTTGATTTACCAGTATTATATTTGGAGTAATTTGAGTTTGAGTGGCTGGTGTATCATGTTTTAAGTAATATGTGCAGTTCGAGGTAATTGATTATAATTCAGGTGGGTTTTAGTTTATATTATAGGGGAAACTCTATCAATTTTTTTTTATTAACGTGGGTTACAGTTAGAACATGTTATAGTCGCCTTGGTGGTGGGTCCGATATTTAACTGGTATCTACCATCTCCGCACGACACGTGTCAGGTCCATTAGGGTGACTTAGGATGGGTCGTGACAAAGAATCAATTGCTCTAAAACATTCATCAATTAACCCAATTTTGAGTCAAATTGGCCTTTAGTTGTGCAAAATCTGCCCCATCAATTTTTCCACTTTCTAGCCAAAATTTGGGCACGACAACATTACTATTGGATTCAGAAGCATAAAAACCTTTAGAATCTGGCCGGCATCAATGCATTGGAATCCATGCATAAAGGATGCATATCAATTGCACTTTTTAGAGAGTTTGTGGCAACGAGAACATCACCATTTCTTGAGGACGAGGCTCTAAAAGATGGAAGCTTTGAGAAAAGCTGATGTCATATAGGTGAGTTCCTTGCTTGAGAAGAAGCTCTGAAAGATGAAAGCTTTTGAGAAAAGCTAATGTTGAAGATATGAGGTACTTGCTTGAGGACGGACATGCTATGAAAAATGGAAGCTTTCAGCATAGCTGGTATTGTAGAGGTAAGGTTCTTGCTTGAGGACGAGTCTCTAAAAGATGGAAGATTTGAGAAAAGCTTATGTTCCACATTATAGATCCTTGCTTGAGGATAAGGCTCTGAAAGATGGAAGCTTTGAGAAAAAACTGATGTTGCAGCGTGAGGTGGTTAAAAAAATTGAACGATGATGTAGAAGTAAATCAATGTCGAAATGGATGAGATATTTTAGGGCCACGTGCCAATGATTTGAAAGCAATCGCTTTTTCCCAAGACGACCAGCTGGGGTGTCACCCACTTCTAATAAATGCTTCTTAGGTCATAACTGCTAATCATGGCATACGACCGTATAGGATCAATGTGATGCGACTTGATGTGTGTTTGAAACACAATGTCCCATCTAGACCTTCGAAAGTGTTTGATGTTCCATTTTAATGGTTGTCATGAAGTGAAAATAGAATGGCTAGGATAATTCTTGAATAGATTGAATAATTGGAGCTTTGCGCCTCTACCTATAAAGAGGGGCCTTTTCTTCCTTCGCAGATTTTTCACATTTCCAAAAACTGAAGCTATATATCTTCTGCAAACTTTGTATTCCGGAAAGGAGCATTCGAGTATTCTGGTGATGTTCGACAATTTTTGGCGAATAATTTCTCTAGAAAATATCTAATGTAGGTAAATTTTCATTTTCGCTTATTTTCTCATTATTTTATATTTTTTCTTCCAAAACACATTGTCTAGGACGCTTGGTAGTGGTTCCGATAGTCTATAGTGACATGTACCATTGATACACCTCACCTTCGTCATCTGACGAGATTTCTAAGGCTCTTAGGTCGGGTGAGAACATATGGAGGCTTACTTTCCCACCAGTAGACAGATTTGTACAACGGGACACCTCTGTTCACCTTTCCTTCACATTCTTAAAAAAATCCAAAATATTATGGAGGCTTGTCGTGTTCTTGATACTATAGACTTGATACTACATGAGCTTCATGACGGTGCCTACTATTCGAGACTCAGGTACATAGATATTAGTGAGCACATCTTGAGGTGGATCTTAGGCTTTCTTTTCATCCCTTCTTTCACGTAGTGCTGAGGTCATACGGCATGGGACCCATCCAATTAAATATAAACTCGTGTAGTCAAATGGTATTATGGTAGGCTCCTGCTTGATATGGCGTGAGGTCAGTCTGGGGGTTGCATGTCTTTCTCTATTTTTCTCTCCATCTATATCTATATGCCCAAAATTCTAGGGAGGGAGAAAAAGTAAGGGTTAGTACCACGTGATGTCCTGGGGTACCTATACACCACCTTTCATGGAAGGCCAGTCAAACTCCATCATGGATTGGAAAAGTTGGAGGTTCCGGGCCTTAGTGAAGTAGGATACCATGGAGAGGGACCCCATGGCACCTCGGATAGTTCCTACTGTGTACTTCACTGCTAGTGAGTTTCGTAACTAAACTGATATAATTACTTGTACTCTTGAGTAGTCCCTGACAGCACTTTTTTACTTCCAGATTTATTATCGAGGCTTGAGATCTGCTCAGAACAGTAGGACATCATCCACGACATCTATATGCTCAACTTCAAGGAGTGGAACCACGACAAACTCAGAGAGAAAACACACCTTATCCTAAACGAACTGATGTCTTCTCAGAGTAAGTACGAACCTTTCTAGTTCATTATTTTTGCATACTTCGATGCTTTGACACACGTCTTTTCTGCAGAGGGTTTTGTGAAACAGTCTTTGAGGCTGAGTTTTGCCTCTATTTAGAGAGTTTTGCCTAGGAGCGAACTCTGAAGACCACGTCTGTCACGTACAAGATATAAAGCAACCAGATCGTTCTCTCGAGAACTATGTATTCAATACAGGATCAATCAAGTCTAACTCTAATCCAATAGAAAATTGTGTTTAAAAAGTTTATAATAAATTAACTAATTAAACTAATGATTCTAGTGAGTAATTTATGGAGCTTTTATATATTTCAATTTGATACTACCAAGACCTTGAATCCCACTTATTAGTTCGTTTCAATGCAAAATCAATAACATGACAATGTGTACACGTTCTTATTGTTCAATGCTCCTAAGTTAATTAAAGGATCTCTCGATGTCATTTAAATCTATCTTCTCATGTGACCTTCTTATATCTATATGAAAGATGCAAACATGAAAGCATGCATTAAATAGCTTGAACATCTATAGAAAACTATGCAAAGTATAGCATTATATCTCTATCCCATGTCGGACTCTACAATAATTGTTATAAAATGCTATATATCATATTGTTTCTCTCAATATCATTAACATTCACAATCAATCCAATTAGTGATTAAGTAATTGAAAAGTTATTAAATCATATAACAATCATCCAAGAATAAATACATAATGAGTATCAAATTGTCGAATTTATATTAAAACATCATAATAAGGGTTCATCAATATCTTAGTAATTAAAACCCTTGCCTAGCATTACAAAATTGCAAGAAAACATGACCCATATTTAGATTGATGAAGGAGAAGAAGATTGATATTGAAATTCTGAATCTCTTCAATAATTTTTTGATGAGTCTCTAATACATCTTTTTGTTGTCTCTCCAGAAATCAAGGTTGAAACTCCAATTTTTTAAAAACTTGTAATTGCCCTTTAATTTTCACAAGAACAATGGATTGATCTTTTATTGATGATGTTAATTGATGAATTTGGGTGTATGAGATGTATACGAGAGGTTTCTATAATGTATTGTGCTGGAAGGATTCATAGGAGTCAAATATTTGTTGAAAATCACGTCCAAATTGATTTTCAAAATAATTCCAATCGAACAAAGAAAGTTATCTTTGTGCGCATGTTTTTGTCTATGCACAGTTGTCAATATTTTTGTCACAACTTTTTCTTCTGATATTCGATTGAGAGGATTCAAAGTATGTTGAAAATTTAACTCAAAGGAATAAAACTTTTCTAGAAATACAATATTTCCAATTTAAACGTTCACTAAGCCAAAAATGGGTCTCAATCTTCAGCTAAAAAATTGGAATATAACTTGTGCAATTAAAAATTGATTTGTTTGATCATATTTCATTCCTTTTTTGACTTCTAATTACATCCAAATGACTTTTAGAATTTTCAAGCATCGTCTAATGGTCCGAATCAACCATCGAAATTTGCAATTTGATCATCAAACTTTGGATTTCGCCCGTTTTCGCTCATTTCTTTTAATTTCAAGTACAATAATTGAGTTTCTCTTAATAAATGAAATATATATAAGATTAAGCTATAATTTATCAAAAGAAAAATGAATGCCAATATTTTAAATCCCGAATAATCGTATAAAATACACTTATCAAATACTCTCAAAACTTAAACATTTATTTTTTATCAAACAAAACTGTAACCTAACTTAACAAACAAACAAACATACAGCAAAATTTTAGTTAGATAACCTGACATTTTGTCTCAAGATTAGAATCAGTAATAAATTTATAAAAAATTTCAAGGTCACAATACAAAAATCAATATCCAATTCTCCAGTGCAAAATCGATGCGTATGTGAAGAATTAAATCAAAGATCATAAATTAACAAGTTGTTTCAATTCGAAGTCCCCGATGGTCAAAATTTCTGCTTTCAATAGTCGTAAGATTCATACATTCCCAAATTTATTCTTTTTTACTCTTTTTCCAGTGTGTGATCTTAGGTAGAATCTTTATACTAACTTCTCACATTCTTTAGTTTAGAGGGATCTCACTAATTGTAAGTTAATATTTCAACAAATATAAGTATTCTCTAAATTTTGATTGCTTTAACATCTAAGACTCAACTAGTCTTCTATTTTATGCACCCGCTTTTTTCAGATTTACTTTTTTTACCACGATTACTTAGCTTATGTGCGGACTACTCTCCATTTTGCTTTTCTAAATGACTCTTGTAATGAGCTTTCAAGCCCACTTTCTACATTTTGCCACTCATTTATCAACTCAGTCAATGACATGTCCATCTTGTAAAAATGATAGTTCATAGTAAATTGTGAAAACGTATTTGATTAAGAATTCAACACCATATTAACTTGAGTTTTTTTATCAATAGTTGCAGCCAAATTCTCCACTATGTTGAAATGTGCAATCATAGATAACATATTGATCTTTTACATGCTCAGAAAAAATTGATCACGTACAGAAAAACTAACAATAGACAAATCATAAACACCCAATTAAATTAAAATAAAACTTGCCCATGAACTCAAATGACTACAAAATTGATTTGCCATTTTAGAACTAGGTTTTCGCATGTGCAAGAGGTTTGTGAGACTTTTTGTGTCCGAAATTCTTTTGCACCTTTGTTCTTTTTCTTTTTTCTTGTCTTCTTCAAGATTCCTCGCCATGAATGAGATTTTCTGCCACAACTCTTTGATAACACCATTTTCAATTTTTTTTTTGGTTTTCTCGAACCAAAACCGTGCCACAATAATATATGAAGAAAATGGATTGTGAGTATAGTAAGAGAAAATGGATTGTCAAAGTATGAGTTAGTGAAGTTTGATGAATTATGGTGGAGAAAATCGTGGGATTGTGGAAGAAGCGGTTTCTCTGAGTTGAGATATGGATGTTTTTTGTAACTCTCTCTCTCTCTCCAAAATATGTAAATAAAGTAGTTATAATTAGAAAATATATTTATTAGAATTATCCTAATTGTACAATACTGTTTCTTCTGTATATTATATCAATACTCGCAAATGCCCCACCCACTAAATTAAAAAAATGAAAAAAACCACCCCATCCTGCATTGTGAGTATCTGTGAACCAACCCACCCCCTTCTTTTCTGTAAGGGTGCGTTTGATTGCAAGCATGGAAAGAAAATATTTTCTAATTATTTACATGGAAATTGTCAATTAAATGCGTTTGATTGACTTAATTTTCCATCTTTAGGTGTTTGACAAACATTATTTTCCATGAAAATAATCATTTTTTCCAGGGCAATGCTACATGTACCCTTTGGGTTACATGTAGCATTACTCGGGCCCACGCTTCCCCCTCACAATGGGGGGAGGGGGGGCGGTGATTATTTTATTCACCTCGGGCCCCCCCACATTGTGAGAGGGGCGGTGGGGTCGGGTAACCTAAAGGGGTCAAGTAGTTTAATTC
>CAIGRF010167793.1:28435-43811 GCA_903798235.1 Fraxinus ornus
AGACATCTTTTTGCGAGTTTATTCAATATGATTCTTCATACCCTCGTTTGATTTGTTTTTTTTCCACGTCGAGCGTTGTATGCAGATTACTTGGCCTCAAACTTCGTGTCTTCGAATTTATTCTTGTGCAATAATCACTATAGACACTCAATGTCAATTTGTTAGAAATAAACATAATTTGTTTGTAATAATCAAAACGAGACGCCAACCATAGGTCAACAAACAGTATGCCAGGTAGTATAACCTGAACTTGAGGATGATGATAGGAGATATGGAAGAAATCGTGCTTAGGCCGCAGGATCTGGAAGGATTGTCACATCCACACGATGATGCCATGGTCGTATCAGCGATCATAGCTAATTTTGAGGTGAAAATGATTTTGGTTGATAATGGCAGTGCGGTAACATACTTTCTCATGAGGCATACTCTAAGATGGGGATTTTGGACGACCAACTTAAAGCCATCCAAACCCCACTTCAAGGATTTAGAGGCGGTACAATCATTCCGGAAGGAGTTGTCAATCTACCGCTTACATTGGGATTGAATCAAAAGCATGTAACTGAACTAACATTATTCCAAGTAGTCCGTATTTCAATTGCTTATAACGCCATTCTAGGGAGGTCGTTACTCAACAAGATTAGGGCTATTGTCTCTACTTTCCACGTTGCTATGAAGTTCTTTACTAGTAATGGAATGGGGGTCGTCAGTAGAGACCAGAAAGTTGCTAGACATTGTTACATTACCAGTGTTCGGGGAATAAATTCTAAAGTCATGCAGATATCATCACCCGAACCCAATCCCGACCTTAGAGGAAGACTTTCTCCTATGGAAGAATTGGTTGAGGTCGAGCTCGAGCTCGGGAAGAAGGTGACTATTGGCTGAGATCTTGACGCTAGCCTCATGACTGCGCAGTAAGTTGCCTGTCCAGCAATATTGATGTGTTCACACAGAGTGTAGAGGATATGCCCGGGATTGACCCAAGTGTTGCAATTCACAAACTAAATATCAACCCAGGTGCTAAGTTGATCAAGCAGAGGAAGAGACAGTTTAGAATAGAACGCCGCGAGGCGATACGGGAGGAGGTTGATAAGCTAATCAATGCTCGATTTATTCAGGAAGTTCAGTATCTCGACTAGCTCACCATCAAGAAGGCTAATGGAAAGTGGAGAGTATGTATTGACTTCACAGATCTTAACAAAGCATGTCCAAAGGACAGTTATCCCCTATCTCGGATCGACAACCTTGTGGACAGTACGTCGAGCCACAAATTGTAAGCTTCCTTGATGCATTTTCTGGATATCACCAAATCCTCAAGGTCGAAGAGGATCAGGAGAAAACATCATTCATGGCTGACTCGGCCATATACTATTATAGGGTTATGACATTTGGGTTGAAGAATGCAGGAACAATTTATCAAAGATTGATCAACAAAATTTTTGCTAGAATGATTAGAAGGAATATCGAGGCTTATGTGGACAACATGGTAGTTAAGAGCAAGCAGGCGGGGCACCATATTTAAGATCTCAAGGAGGTGTTCTCTACTATTCGGGTGTATAAAACGAAGTTAAATCCAGCCAAGTTACCTTTGGAGTAGCCTCGGGAAAGTTTTTGGGCTTCATAATTACTCACAGGGGGATTGAGGCCAATCCAGACAAAATATATGCGCTTGCATCCATGGAGTCACCTCAAAACAAGAAAAAGGTGCAACAACTGATAGGCTGCGACGCAGCATTGAATATGTTCATGTCCCGAGCATCGGATAGATGCTTTCCATTTTTCAAGGCCCTCAGAGGAAATTATAACTTTGAATGGACCAAATACTGTGAAAAGGCATTCCAGGAACTTAAGCAAACATTGGTGACCCAGCTAGTTCTGACGAAACTGGAACTTGGTGATACTCTATTTCTATATTTGGCAGTCTCTCAGAATGCGGTAAGTGGAGTGTTGGTGAAAGATGTGAACAAAGCTCAACATCTGATCTACTACATGAGCAAGGTGTTACTTGATGCAGAGACCAGATATATGTTGGCGGAACAGCTCTTACCCTGGTAATGGCAACACGGAAGTTACGACAGTATTTCCAATCTTACCCTATTGTTGTACTCACTAATCAGCCACTTAAGTATATACTACACAAGCCCGACATATCTGGAAGGTTATTGAAGTGGGCCATTGAACTTGGAGAATTTGAATTTGAATTCAAACCCCATCCATCGACTAAAGCACAAGCCTTGGTCGATTTCATAGCAGAACTCACTCTAAGGCCTCGAGAGCCAGCAGACAACCCGACCATTGACGCCATGGAGGTATGGAAAATATTTGTAGAGGGAGCATCAAACTCCTCGGGCTTGGGTGCATGAGTCATACTCATCAGCCCGGACAGACGTACAGAAATACAATGTGCACTCCAATTCAAATTTGATGCTACAAACAATGAAGCCTTTATAATTGCACAAGAGCTTGCCATTAATCTTGAGCTTGAGTACATAAAAATTTACAGCGATTCGCAATTGGTGGTCGGGCAGATTGAAGGGACGTTTGAAAAAAAGGATGAGAAGATAAGCCTATATTGCCTGAGAGTTCATGACCTTCAAAGACAGTTCAGAAGTTGTGAAATTATAAAGATTTCTCGAGCCGAGAATTGTAAAGCCGATGCCTTGTCTCGACTTATCTTCATGGGGATTGATGGTCTTGACAGAAAAGTTCACATAAGATTTGTAACAGAGCCTCCGTCTGGATATTGAGCAAGAACCATGTTGGATGGACCCAATAGTGGATTTCTAAATAACGAGAATTTGCCAGATGATCAGGGAATGGCAAGGAGCATTCGAGCTCGGGCACCGAGATATTGTATGATTAGGAGAGTTTTGTTTCGCCGGAGTTTCACTCTTCCATACCTTTGATGCCTCAAACCTTCAGAAGCAGTGTAAACCTTAGCAGAAGTCCACGAAGGCGTATGTGGGAACCATCAAGGAGCTCAGGCTCTAGCCTTCAATCTTATAAGATATGGATATTACTAGCCGACCACGAAGAAGGATGCTGTGGACTACGTTAAAAGATATGACAAGTGTCAGAGGTTCGCAGCGTTATCCATTCTCCGATAGAGGAACTCACCCCCATACATTGAGTGGCCCTGTTTGAGCAATGGGGTGTCGACATCCTCGGGCCCACTCCCACTTACCTGAGGACAATTGAAGTTTGTCGCAGTAGTAGTTTAATACTTCACTAAGTGGGTCGAGGTCGAACTACTGGCCATAATTTCAGAACCCAAGTTAAGGTCATTTATTTGGAAGTCCATCATTTGCAGGTTTGGAATACCCAAGGTCCTCATAATCGATAACGGGAGACAATTTGATAACTCAGAGTTCAGAAGCTTTTGCACCAACTTGGGGATTGACCACCGTTTGACATTTGTTGCACAACCTCAGAGTAATGGCCTTGCTGAGGTCACGAATCGAATCATCCTGCAAGATCTCAAAACCAGACTCGAGAAAGCTAGATGAACTTGGCCGGATGAGATGCCTTCTATACTTTGGACATATAGGACATCCTACAAAACTACAACTTGGGAGACTCCATTTATGTTGGCATTTTAGGTTCAATCGAGACCAGACTGTCAAGCCTCAAGAGGCTTGAGCCCGGAGCCGAGGAACGAACAACAGAGCACCTTGACTTCCTTGAGAAAATAAGAGAACAAGCTTCAATAAAGGCTGTTTCTTACCAGAACAGAATAGCCAAACACTTCAACAGCAGGGTAAAGTCAAGGAAGTTTAGAGTTGGAGATCTTATGTTACGGAAGGCCGAAGCTGCTGGTCATGCCCCAGGCAAGCTCGAGGCCATCTGAGAAGGACCTTTTGAAGTCATAAGACAAGTTTACAAAGGTGCCTACAGCCTAAGAAATACCTCTGAAGACCACCGGCTAGACCTTGGAACGCAAATAACCTGAAGATCTATTACAAGTAGTCCATTTTTCACCTTTACTTAGTCATTTTTCTTTTGTCTCGAATTTTTTAGTTTGTCGGGCTTGATGCGCCATATTTTTAATTTTTTTAGTATCAGGCCTGCGTGCCCACATTTGATGTTTAGAAGATTTTTGATTGAATAAATAGTGTTGGGATTTCCTTCCAAGCAACTCAAAACCTTGCCATAAGTGCAAACACCTAAAAGCCTTGCCTCGAGCAAGCACCTAAAAGCATTGCCCCGAGCAAGCACCTTAAAGTCTTGACATAAGTGCGAGCACCTTAAAGCCTTGCCATAGGTGCAAGTACCTCAAAACTTTGCCCCGAAACGCAAGCATCCCAATCCTCGAACACCATAGGGAGAGCTTGAGCTCTTGGTTCTACGAAAATCAAACAACACATTCCTCAAGGTGTATGTACCTCGGGCACATATGATCAATATTCCTCGGGCGTCGAACTTTGTTTGTTTAATAAATTGGTCGGGCATCCTAAAAGCTATAGCTCTCCTCGAATTTTGAACTTTGTTAATTGAAATAAAGTTGCTCGAGATTCATGATTGAACTCTCCTCGAGTTTTGAACTTTGTTAATTGAAATAAAGTTGCTCGAGATTTATGCTTAGTTTTCCTCGAGTTTCAAACATTGTTTGTTAAATAAAGTTGCTCGAGATTCATGCTTAAACTTTCCTTGAGTCTTGAACTTTGTTAATTAAAATAAAGTTTCTTGAGATTTATGCTTAGCTCTCCTCGAGTTTCAAAAATTGTTTGATAAATAAAGTTACTTGAATTCCTAACTTTTGTCAATTGAATATTTTGTTTTCAAACTCCTCGATTTCAAAATTCTCAGATCTGAATATTGTTCGTGAATTGTACTTGAGAAAATTCAAAAGTAGCAAACATAATATTCCAGCCCTGGTCGGGCGATATACATGACAAAATTCAAAATAGTAGTGCTTGGGAAGGGAAAGTACCTAGTCTAAATCGTTGCTCGGGGGCATGTCAATTGCATCCTCTTCCTCGGCGTTAGCATCATCATCGACCATTGTTTCTTCGGAGGCAGTTAGTTTGAGTTTGTCAGTAACCTCGGGCAAACCTTGCAGCTGGTCAGGAATGACATCACGAAGATTAGCCCTAATATAAGCTCGGGCTTGCTTGAACGCATAATTGTACCACCCCAGGGCGTACTCTACCTTGATGGCCACAAATTCAGCAGACTTCTTGAAGTCCTCGATTATTACAACTCGAGCGTCAGCCAGCTTTGCCTCAAACTCTTTAGCCTTATGCTCGAGCTCGAGCCTTGCTTCCTCAGCTTCGTCTTTGGCAACACCAACTTCATCCCGAGCTTCCTACAAGCTTCATTCCAGCTTGAAAATTTTACTCATATTCTACCCACGCTCAACCTGGAGCTCGGCTACTCTTAGAGTTCTGATTTCCAAAGCTTTTTTTAGCTCGACCATCTCCTGGGACTCGGCCTCCCCTTTCATCGACATTCCCTGAAAGACACTCTAGACCTGTGAACCACGAGCACGAGCAATGGTCAGAAATAAAGAATTGTCAATTGAAATACTTGCCTTTAGTGCCAGCGGCTGAAGTGATTTCACCCCATCCCCGAGCTCCAAAGCCCGGTATTTCTCCACAACATCAAGCAGAAGGGTGCAGTTCTCACCCTTGGCTCGGGCACCTCCCCCGCAGTATCATCGTCGAGGTCGACAACAACAGCTGCTGCTCTAGCTACCGTAACCGACGTGCAGGGGCTGGGTTCTGCTATTGGAACTTTGGGCAGCTGAGAAGATGATTCGTCGGGACCCCTCCTCACCTCAGTTATTGTCTCCCAATGGCTCTTCTTTTTATTTCCTTTGTCCAGGAGCCCTTGATTGAGGAGCTTTGGACTTCTGATTCGTCGCCAATTGAATAGCCTGAGGATCAAAAGTCATGTTCTCCACAAAATTAAGATAATGCATTAGCTCGAGTGGTGGTTGAGATTCAATAATTGAACAATGCTCAGTACAAACAAAAAAAAAATCCTACCCTCAAGTCCCTTTACATTCACGAGATCGAGGATGTCATCCCCGAGCAAATCATCAAGGTCGTGACACAAAGGCTCGAGGTCCTCCAAACTTTGCCTATCTCTTTCTAAAACCTCAAAATAGGTTTGGCCCTCGTTAAATCGAGTAGTGTCCGGGATTGTCCATTGAGAACCAAAGGGTGGTCGGGATCTCGAGATTGAGTAAAGAAATATTTTTACTTCCGCCCCTTGAGGGAGCTCGGCATCTTAGGGATCCTAAAATGTCCCCGGGTCAACGTATATACAAAGCATTTATAGCCCGACAATGTTTTAAGTTCGAACACTAGCCTAAGAAGGTCGAGCCTATGAGATATAGATAAAAACCTACAAGCTATAAAGAAATAAATAACCATCCTCCAAGCTTTGGGGACGAGCTGTCCAGGGCACATATAGTGCTCGACCAAGAACTCTAGGAAAAAAGGGATGAAGGGGCTACCTCAATCCTCCCTTCAAAGCTTCTCTAAAAACTACTATCTCCCATTTCCGAGCACTAATGATATTGTCCTCGTGCTCGGGAGTCCTAACATCACACCTAGGCATCAACCCAAACTCCCTCACTATGGATATGACTTCGTGTTCCTTATACCGACCTATGAGCTCAGGGTAAGTGAGGACAGGCCTATTATCTAAAGAAACAGCCATATGTATTATGGAGTGACCTGGTTCTTCGGGCGTTGAACCCGAGGCCAACGAACTACTCGAAGACATATCTATAAAGGATGAAAACTTAAAGCTATCTAAAGGTCTCAAGGTCTTACCTTAATCGAACAAAAAGCCAGAGGTTGTCCGAGGAGGTTTGAGAATGAGATAAGAGACAAATGAGGTGGGGTATGGGGGTATTTATAGGATTTGGAAAAAGACCAAAGGTCTACCAATCCTAGTCCTTCATCATGCCACGTGACAGACATTCACCACCCCAAGGATATCATGAGCTTGAATATCGAGACCACGCGTCACACTATCACAAACCCTTTGCTGAGCAGCCTTATTCAAAGGATGTACAGCCCAGGTCCTAAGGCTGAGCAACCCATTTGCAAGGCTATATAGCCCAAGTCCTAAGGCTGAGCAGCCTTATTCAAGGCTTGCAGCCCAAATCCAAAGGCTGTACAGCCTAAGTCCTAGTGCTGAGTAGCCCATTTTCAAGGCTGTGCAGTCCCATTCTAAAGGTTGAGTAGCCTATTTCCATGGCTGTTGAGTCCCATTTCAATGGCTGAGCAGCCTATTCCCATGGCCGTTCAGCCCATCCCAAAATCCCATTCTCGAGGCTAGTCGGTTCTTTCAAGTACATCTATCCCAGAATCTCGAATACTAGTCTCTGGCACGGATGCATGGGGGCCACTGATGATACCAATGTGAGTCATAGCTCGAGCACAATGACCGAGGAATACATCCACCATTTGACCTCGAAAACCCCGCAAGCTCCCCGGGTATGGTCTCCTTGGGTTCAGCTCCATTCGACCAACCATCTTCCTCGAGTCCTATTTTGATCCATTATGACTCCCCCTCGTGTGTGGGCTCATCCAAACCTAAGAGAGGTACTGTCCCTCCATCAATATGTTTCTTCATTTCGGGTGAACTCTTACACCAAAGTCTCATTCTAACCCAAACACCCAGATTACGCAAGATTAACTAAACTACAACTTCCAATTGCAATAGAACTCTAGGGGTCTCAACGTTGTAGTCCTACTAGGAGTTTACTAACTATCTCTATAAATACATCATTTTCCATCATTATCAATGTACGTTTTACACACAATTTACAGTATATATTCTCTTCATATTCCCTTTCCGACTTAAGCATCGCAGGGGCGACAATGACATACCTCGACGCATTTGTTTCAGGTACCAGAAGATCTCGTTCGTGCTCATCCTTAGTCTTCAAGCTCGAATTTTAGCAGGTGCAATTTTGGCAACATCACTTATATTAAAATGTAGATTTTAATCCTACCAAATAGGGGCTTAATAGTTTATAATTCTTGTTTGAAGGAAAGTAAAATTAGTTTTTTAATATGTTTTAATAAGATTTAATGAAATATATAGTTAAAAAATTATGAATTCATGAAATATATAATTGAAATTATTTATTCATAAATTAAAATTTTTTTAATTTTATTACCAGCGAAGATGGGCATAATCTTATTCCAAATTCCCGCAGCACAAGAAGAACAAAAATGTTAGATATTAGAGGGAAAATTATTTATTTTTTTAAATTATTCAATTATATATTGTTGCGTGATAAATTGTAAAAAAAATAAAATAAATAAAGGATGACGAAATCTTGATCGTAAGAAGAATACAAATTTTGTTCGAAGTTTGAAAAGTAAGAGTAAGATAAACCAACAGGTGGGGTCAGTGAAAAGGTAAGTCAAAATCGCCGGCTTAGGGGAAGTTTCCGTGCTACATTGACTGGCTCTTCTTTTTCCATTTCACATTACGAAAGTGACAGTGACAGAAAATGGAACATTGGTCTGAACCCATCCCTCCCTCAGCCTAATGTGACAAAATTGAAAAGGGTGGTTGAGAGATAGATCGAAATTTCTCATTAAATATTTTTATTTTTTTTGTGTGTGAAAATAAAATTTGAATTTTCTAGCCAAATCAGATTTGGAGAATCTTTTTCTAGCCCCTGTTTGGTGGCAATTAAAATTAATTTTTTAGTAAATTTTGATAAAAATCGATGAAATGTGTAGTTAAAAAATTACGAATTTCATAAAATGTATAATTAAAATTAGTTATTGACTTTAATTTATATTAAAATCTGAATTTTAATTCTTATTTTATTCTCATTATTTTCAAAATACTTTTTGCTATATTTTTTTTCAACAACACATTTTTCAATAAAATAATATTACACGCAAACCCAGAAATTTTCATTATTTTTAAAACTTATATTTTTCATCAATCTACTTTTCTAAAATAAGAAAAATGAGGACTCAATTAGACTCTTAATTTATATTTTATACCAACTAGGATTACTCTTTTTATTTATTTATTTTGTAATGTAAGTTTGAATTAAATTGTTTAAAACCGTGTTTTATTTGTAATAAAATAATTCTAAAATGATATTGGACTAGAAAATTAACTTAAATGTAATAATAATATCTTTTCAAATATATAATTTCTTTCAAATTGCACCTCCAACTCTCTCGTCCTTTCTAATTCTTTTTTGGAAAAAATGAAGGAGTTATCGTTATGGGGGTTAATTCTATATTTGATCATTCAATTCGAGTGAAATCTCAAGTCAACTGAATCATCTAATTTTATTTTTACACATTCGGATTACTAAAGTGCAATTTACTTTCAGTATTATCACTTCCTTATGTACTGTTACCAAAATTCAATGACAATTTATTTAGATATATTTATCGTAAATACATATAGCATTCTATATTTAGGGTCTGTTTGGTAGGGATTAAAATGCAATTAAAATTGAAAATATAATCGTTATTGGGTCTCATCCGTCTAATAAAAGTTAACAATAACGACTAATTTTTCAATTTTAATTCGATTTTAATTTCTATCGAGCACGTCCTCATTAGAAAAAGGTAAATTATTAAAAATACAAAACATAAAGAAAAAGAAAAAGAAAAAGCCCACAATGATTGATTGGTCTATGAAAAGGTTTAGCATATGTGGGTGCGGACAATCTGATAAATTTGCGCTCTCTTTCGTCGTATGAAACAAAATATTTCTTCCTTTAGTCAAACTAATTCTCCGCTATGTCGCCGACGACCATCTTCCGGAGAAATTTTCAATTCCTATCCCTCTTTTATGTCCTCTCTTTTGCCGCCTCCGATGAGCTTCAGACCCTTTTAACCATAAAATCTGCCTTCAAAGAGTCGAGGACAAAAGTATTTGATTCATGGGATTCCAGTAATTCTGTATGCAGCTTTGTAGGACTCACCTGTGATTCCAATCGTTCTGTTAAAGAAATTGAACTCTCCAATCAGAATTTGACAGGTTCAATTCCTTTTGATTCTATATGCAAGCTCCCGTCATTGGGAAAGCTCTCGCTCGGGTTCAACTCACTCTACGGCCGAGTCACCGAGGAGTTGAACAATTGTACTGAGCTTAAATATTTAGACTTGGGCAACAATTTTTTCTCAGGACCATTCCCAGAAATTTCATCAATTAGTGGATTGGTGTATTTATACGCAAATACAAGTGGGTTTTCAGGAATTTTCCCATGGAATTCTCTTGAAAATTTGACAAATCTTGCTGTATTAAGCCTCGGCGACAACCCGTTTGATCGAACGGAATTCCCGGCCGTGATTGTGAAGCTTACGAAGCTGAATTGGCTGTATTTATCGAATTGCAGCATCGAAGGGAAAATACCAGAAGGGATTGGGAATCTTGGTGAGCTGATTAATTTGGAGTTGTCTATGAATTACATCACCGGGGAGATTCCGGCGGGCATTGCAAACCTTTCGAAACTGTCGATGCTTGAGCTTTACCAAAATGAATTGAGCGGGAAATTGCCTGTTGGTTTTGGCAAGTTAACGAGTCTTGAATATTTTGATGCTTCAGCTAATTATTTGAATGGTGATCTTTCTGAAATCAGATCCTTGAATCAGCTGGTGACTCTGCAGCTGTTTGAAAACGAGTTCACTGGTGAACTGCCAGCTGAGTTGGGCGAGTTCAATAAGCTGGTGAACTTGTCTCTTTATACTAATAAGCTCACTGGTCAGCTGCCGGAGAAGCTCGGCTCGTGGGCCGAATTCGATTTCATAGATGTCTCCGAAAACTATTTCACCGGTCAGATACCGCCGGAAATGTGTACGAGAGGGACCATGACTCAACTCTTGGTGCTGCAGAACAATTTCACAGGCCGAATTCCAGATACATACGCAAATTGCACGACGCTAACACGTTTTCGGGTTAGTAAGAACTCGCTTTCTGGTCCGGTTCCTGGTGGCATATGGGGGCTGCCTAATGTCGAAATCATTGATATTGCGTTTAATAACTTGGAGGGGCCCATAACGACTGATGTTGAAAGGGCCAAGTCCCTGAAACAATTGTCTCTCGCTAATAATAGACTCTCCGGTGAATTACCATCGGAGATTTCTAAGGCTGCAGGTTTGGTTTCTATTGATTTGAGTGACAATCAGTTCTACGGTGAAGTACCAGCGTCAATTGGTGAACTAAAGCATCTGAACAGTCTTGAATTGCATAGCAATGATTTTTCTGGTCCAATACCGGATTCGTTAGGCTCATGTGATTCCATCACTAATATCAACATGGCACATAATTCACTTACCGGCCACATCCCGGCCACTCTCGGGTCATTACCGACGCTCAATTTCTTGAATTTCTCGAGAAATCAACTCACCGGACTGATCCCAGGGAGCTTAGCCTCTCTGAGACTTAGTCTTCTTGACATTTCGAACAATCATTTGTGGGGTCCTATACCGGAGTCTCTATTGATTCAGGCCTATAACGGTAGCTTTGATGGAAATCAAGGCTTGTGTAGTGAGAAAATCGGGCATTTTCAACGATGTTCACAAAAATCCGGCATGCACAGGCATCTTCCAGCACTCATATTCTGCTTCGTGGCGGTATTCACCGTGTTGCTCGTCTCACTCGTGTACTTATGTTACATAAAAAAGAAGACCAAAAAACGTACTTTGAAGGAAGAATCATGGGATGTCAAGTCATACCATGTTTTGAGCATTACAGAAGATGAGATTCTTGATTCCATCAAGCAAGAGAATTTAATAGGAAAAGGGGGTTGTGGGGATGTGTATAGAGTTGTTCTTGCAAATGGTACAGTATTGGCCGTGAAACATATCTGGCATTCCGAATCAGTTGACCGGAAAAGGATCGGTAGCACAACTCCTATACTGCCAGGTCGTGGTAAGAGGTTGCGTGAATTTGAGGCCGAGGTTCAGACACTGAGCTCAATAAGACATGTTAATGTTGTTAAGTTGTATTGTAGCATAACAAGTGAGGACTCAAGCTTGTTGGTTTATGAATATTTGCCTAATGGAAGTCTATGGGATAGACTGCATACATCCAAGAAACTGGCACTCGACTGGGATGCGCGGTACGAGATTGCTTTAGGTGCAGCGAAAGGGTTGGAGTATTTGCATCATGGTTGCGATAGGCCAATCATTCATCGCGATATCAAGTCAAGTAACATTCTGTTGGATGAGTTTTTAAAGCCTCGAATTGCAGATTTTGGACTCGCAAAAATAAATCAATTCAATTCGACTGAATCAACCCAAATAATTGCAGGAACACGTGGATATATAGCTCCAGGTAAGCAAATTGTTCTCACTAATCATAATTTCTTCTTTGGTTCTTAAATATTGTTAAAAACAGTAGAGAGTTAGCTATTCTTTAAACTTAAACGTTTGTTACAATTTGATTATTTTGCCCATATCTGTTAGTTTGAATTACAGAAAACCTGACATGGCATCCTAGTTGGCAAACTAGACTGCCACGTCACCTTTTTTCATTTGTCAAACTAACGATGTAATCATATGAAAGTTTTATACCTGTTTGGTGATTGTCTCTTCGATTTAATCACTGGAATTGTTGTTTACGTTTTGCAGAGTATGGTTATACACACAAAGTGAACGAAAAGAGTGATTTATACAGTTTCGGAGTCGTACTGATGGAGCTGGTAACAGGAAAGAGGCCGATAGAGGCGGAGTATAGGGAGAACACGGATATAGTAGATTGGGTATGCAGCAGGCTTAAGACTAAAGAAAGTGTGTTAAGCATTGTGGATTCAACTATCCCAGAAGTTTACAAGGAAGATGCAATAAAAGTTTTAAAAATTGGGATGATGTGCACAGCCAGGGTACCAGCATTAAGGCCTACTATGAGAAGTGTGGTTCAAATGCTCGAAGAAGCTGAGCCTTGTAAATTGGTTGGCATTATTGTTAACAAAAATGGTGTCACCAAGAATGAGGAACCCATGGAAAAGCGATTTTAACCAAGGGCTTTTTGGTTGTTTTTCTTGTATGATTTATGATGTTCGAGAATCAGAACTTAGTAATTTCTGGTCACTCTAAGGTCGCCTTCAACATCCAGGGATCGGGGACAGGCCATAGAACCCGCATTAGCTGTGAAAATGGTCACCCATGAAGTAGTACATGTAAAACTATGTAAATTTTGAAGATTGTCTATGTAACATATTAGCCAGCCAATTGTAGGCTTGTAGCATTTGATGATGTATGGAATAGAAGGCATGTCGGGTGCCAAATAAAAGCACAATTTTGTTCACTTAGTATGATTGGTGGGTTGATAAAATGAACAAACTGTTTATAAAATGAATTATATGAAAAATAATGATGTTAAGATAGGCGTATTCTTGTAGTAGAATAGATAAAAGAAATTAAAATAATCGTAAACAAATTGAAGCATAGATTAAGGAATCAATCATATGGTGAGTGAGACCTTTTTTTTTTTTCAGGGAATTGAAAGAGCTCTCAATGAACATGAATAATGTAATGTCTTTGATATTTGTTAGAGACTCCTTTCACTAGTTCTGGGGAAAATATCTGTGCTGAATTTCTAGCCAAAGATTCTGTTGGCAGTTCCGATAATCTTGGCCCACAGTTTATAACATTTTAACTTACTTTTAGATGTTTAGTAGATTTTCCATGTAAATCTCATTTTCTGTTATACTTTGCTTGTATAAATGCTCATATAAATGCAGAGGCTTTGGTGTCTTGCCAAGCCAATTGTCTCTCTCATTTTAAAAATCTTTCATGGTATCAGAGCCAAAAACACGGGCTTCAGCACCTTTTTCTAACCTTCCCTTATTCAGCAAATCTACCAATGGCTCGACTACTCCTCATACTCCATGGTCATAATTATATGGGCTTTGCTGATGGTTCCATTTCAGCACCCACCAAAACCGCAGCTAATGATGCTCCGAATCCTACCTATGTAAAATGCCTTATATGCTGCACACGATTTACACTTTTCCATGGTAGCTGCTAAAGGCAAAAGTCCTAAACTAAGAAAACCAAAGTCCTTGCCACCTTTAGCTCGATTAGATATTGCAGCCCCTTCCAATCAGAATATACCTCAGTTTCCAATGACATTTGCAGCTCCCTCATCCAGGAATGCACCACCAAGAAATCTTGTTACTATGCAGCCTGATGCAAATAAAGAGGCCTGTCAAATTTGGGAAATGACGAGTCAAGGGAACTTGATTGCTGGCATTGCTTTGACTACTCTTACTAGGGGAGACACCTTCAGATGGAGCTTCCTGCAACGGTTGCTGAGTGCAATGCTGTTTATGAGAATGATGTTTGGTATGCTGACAGCGCAACCAATGCTCATATAACCTGAGATGCGGAGAACTTAGCAAACCATCAGCCCTACAATGGAACAGATGCTGTAACAGTTGGTAATGGCCCAAGTTTGAGTATAGAGAGTACAGGTTCTACTTCCACTTCCATTAATAATTCATCATTTCAATTGAACGATATCCTTCATTGCCCTTCAGTCTCTTCCAATCTTGTCTCTATTAATAAATTTTGCAAAGACAATGCTTGTTATTTTTTACCAACAGATCATGATTTTTTNAGAGTACAGGTTCTACTTCCACTTCCATTAATAATTCATCATTTCAATTGAACGATATCCTTCATTGCCCTTCAGTCTCTTCCAATCTTGTCTCTATTAATAAATTTTGCAAAGACAATGCTTGTTATTTTTTACCAACAGATCATGATTTTTTTGTTAAGAAGAACCAAAATGGAAGGACCCTCCTTCATGGGCTGGCTAGAACGGGGTATATCCTCTAGCACTCCACAAGAAGTTTCCAAATAAATTACAATGCTTAACTGCTATTGTTGGACTCAAGACATCGATGGATCAATGGCATTCACATCTTGGACATCCAGCTTTTCCCATTATGCAAAATTTAGTTCGATTGCATTAGCTTCCTATTTCTGATTCTACAAAGAAATCGAGTTTTTGTTCTTCTTGTCCTCTGAAAACAACTCCCTTTTCAAGATTCAGGTTGTGAGTCCTTAGTTCCTTTAAATTTAGAGAGATGCCATAAGTATAGGAAAATTCACAGGTTTTTGCACAAGAAGACAGCAGCCTTCATGTGCAAAAACCTCTGAATTTTCCTGTACCTGCAGATATTCTTAAATTTAACATTAAGATGTTTGGACATCACATGTCCCATCTGTAAGTGGCTGTAAGTTTTATATCTTATTTGTGGATAATTTCACTAGGTTCACGGTGGATATTGTTGGGAAATTTACACCAATTCCCTTTATTTCTATTACCCGCAGGATCTTTTGTTGTTCAGGAGAATATGAGCAAACAAGAAAAATAAATAATATAATGCACAAATTAAACTGACCGTCAAAGCTTTTCACTATAT
>CAIGRF010167797.1:8188-18811 GCA_903798235.1 Fraxinus ornus
AATAAATCTGTAACTTATAATTATGAATATGTGACAATTAATCATAAAATGTGACTTTATTTAATAAATATTTTTAATTAATTAAATGCATACCTGATTTTTGAATTTTCAAACTATTTTACCTTATTTTTGAATTAAGGTAAAGAATACACCTTATATATGAATTTTTCCCTTTTCAACTATGCTATATTTTCACATTGATATGTTAGAGGTTGATCTATTAGAGGTTAAGAGATAAAAATGTTCTTAAATAAATTATATAATTAAAAAATATTATTTTGTTTAAAAGACTATTTTACCATTTTAATTAATACTTGATAATCAAACTCTTCCCACTTAAAATTTCAAAATCATTTTACTTTTCTTATATGCCTATTCCAACAGAGAGAAAAAACTATCTCAATTTTCATCTGCTTCTACCTCAAAGTCTCAAAAATTTATCGAATGCTGAAGAAAGAAATATTCTTTAACAATCACTTCGAATTGGTAAGTATATTTACGTATGTTTTATTTCGTTTTCGTTAAATTTTTATACGTTTTAATCGATAAAAACAATCGAAATATTTTTACGTTTAACAGCCTACATAATTTAACCACGGGGTCTCAAATTTCGCGTATAGCTTCTTTGTCAAATGTATGCACTTGTGGCATTAGTTTGTGGTCTTTGCTAAATGTGGATCATTTTAGCGAATTGCTATTAAAATCTTAGTTCTACTTTCTATTAGGACTTGCTGTATTATTATGTGCAATATGTCAGTATCTAAGGGCATGCTTGGTACATATTAGTAAGCAACGGACCCATGATTAAGGAAAAGAATAGTCAGTTGTACAAATTTTGACCTCATCGAAGATTATGTAGTGACATCCATCTCTTGCTTTGATTGACTTAACTTTAGTGTGCAGTCATGTATTTTAAGAATTTAGAAATTTCCTATGTTGCACAAATATATGATATGCAAAGTTCTGTGTAAGTTAGAAGGGACCAATTTTGACGTGTTTTGAAGTGGAAGCCCCATGATTTCTTCTTCACCATCCAATTTAGGAAGATTGCAAACTAAATTCGATAATTAAGTGGAAATCATTGAACGTGACAAGAATGTTTGGGTAGTGTTTAAAATTAGTTTACATCATTGATAGATAAAAAAAAAAATGATGGTGGATAAGTATATATTATTTTATTATCTCAAGATTGTATAAATAAAAAGTGATTTGAGTGTTTATGAACAATTTATAGACATGAGCCAAATATAGGCTCGATTGCTAGCATCCGTTACTGACGTTTCTTATTCACCTTATTTGTTTATATGGATTAATAGCAAAATACTACTGTAAATGATTCGTGCGAAAAACACCCTTGTCGTCAACATCCATTTGCTTTGCCGCTAAATCCCAGAAAAAATGGGGAAATGGATAAATAAGGAAGAGCAAATATGTCAAATTCAAAATTTTCATCTTTAATAAAATCCACCCAAAACTAGTATTTTCTTTATTTTCCTCATTTCATTACTAGACACTCACTTCGTATCTTTAGTACGTAGCTGCAACCACTTCACCCTTAGTTGCTATGGACTCCCGTCTATGCAAAAGTGAAATAGAGATTGAATAGAAAACTTCGTAGACAATAGCGAACCCGAGAAGAAGGTTCTTCACATGCACACGACGTCTAGTAGTGAAAATCCGAACACAATTTTTGAGCTTTTTTTTTTCTTTACTGAATATGCTCAAGCTCTCATATTTTTTTGATTTTCTACCGTAAAATGAAGGTTGTAAGTACTTCTCGTGATTTAACCGGTCTATATGTAGTAGATCTGTGGAGATCTTACCTTGGCTATTGAGATTCAGGAATGCACTCGAACAATAGCTATTGGAATTGTAGAGGTAGAGCACTGATTTTAGATTTAGGTCTTAGATTTTTAGGTTTCTGTGTGGGTGTGTGGTGATGTGGTGTTTTGACAAAAATAAATAAAGTTTCAACCGCCTTGTTGATGTGTGTACTGAATCAATGTTAGTAAATGTTGTGCTTTTGTGATTTTCCAATTTCCTCTTCTATTTTATTTCTTCTTGTCTGGTTGTTCATTGGTATACGACTGTATGACACACCATTTAATCTAAATTGGTTGCGAAAAATCATCCTAAACAGCGCCACATAATGTCTTTATTTCTTGCCTATCGTACAATCCAAAACCAAAGTCAGAGATAAAATTAGCTTCATCCTTAACCTCTTCACCAACTCAAGTTCATTCTCAACCTCGTAATCACTTTCCACAAAGCCTTGAGTTTCATCTTCTATTATATCGTCCTGATTATGTCCTTCATGCTTCGGTTCTTCCTCACCCATCTTCGAGTTCTCTACATGCTAACTTGGTTGTGAGGTACCAACTATAGCTTCATACACCAGTGTTTCCTCAAATTGCGACCACGACTCCTACACATTTCCAGACACACAGTCACCAATGTTTACCTCACCCATACTACCTTCATCCACATCAAACACCGAGATGTAGCAACCTTCTGTGTTACTTTCACTCTCTTCATTATAGGCACTACTCTCTAGGACCTCATGCACTGGTTCTTGGTATGGTTCTCGAGGTAATGCTGTTGTCTGGCTTCGAAAATCTCAAACAACATATGTCCTTTAAGGTCCTTCAACATCTCTCTCACGTTTGATTCACAACGCAACCTCCTCAAAACACTACCCAAATTCCCTTTCTGCATCTTGAAGTAAAATTCTAAAGGCCAACAGTCTCCACAAACATACTCAAGAGCCTTGAACCATTCCCTATTGAAGTAATCGGTCATCACAAAGTCTACAAACATCAAAGTACCATTTTCTTATTTGACATTATTCGACTTATCGAAAAACACACCATCAGTGTATATAGCCATTGTGAAGTAGTCTGTGTATCCAGTTGGATGATACTGTCAACAAGGGTTAGTACATGAATTACTTCAAGACCCACAACAAACAGTATGCACACACTTTTACAACAAAATTCCAACGGAACACGTAAAAAATTTGAACCAAAATCATTTCTTACTCTGCAAAAATAGAGTAACGTACAATACACAAGAGCTTCTACAAACTCTCTGAGTTTTGGAGTCTCCATTCTCGATAATCCATTATCATTTGCAAAGCCATTCGTACATATGTAAATGATTTCTATGTGAATTCATATGAAATAAATCTCATATTTACATATCTAATTTAACTAATTTTATCATTTCATCACATAGTTAGAATAATGAAATAATGACTATAATGCCATTCGTACGAAGTACTGAGAATGATCTTCATGTGAGTTGGCATTAAATAATAAGATCAACAAAATAAAGAGACGTGACAATGATGCACGAATTATGATAACTATTGGTCTTTGTTCTTGTGTACACAGTAGAAATCGAAGTAATGTGTAAAAAGATATATTGTTCAAGAGATTTTAAGAGCTATAAGAGTAAAGAATTTTGTTGGGTAATAAAACAAGTTTATGGCCTGTTTGACAAAGCATTTAATAAATATTTAACAAATTTTGATATAAGTTGATGAAATGTGTGATTGAAAAAAATGATAAAAATTGTGAATTTCATGAAATGTGTGGTTATAATTAAATTTTGGCCCATTAGAAAAGTTGACAAACTTTTTTTCAAACAAGAACTTAAGTGAATTTCAATCTAAGCTATGTTAGTTTTTCGATACAAGTTATTCTTCCTAGTTAATACGGGCGTGATAAAAAACTCTGTTGCAACTTCAACCTCACTTTGTTGTCGCATCTCATTTTTTTATTTTTGCACGGATCATGTTAAATATTATCCAGTGTAACGTATCAAACATGCTAATAGACTTCTATCATAATTAATGTCTAAACTTCATATTGGACGTGGTTGTTACGTCTCCGTGGGTGAAATTTGTTGTCGAAAAGTTGTTACATTTTCAACACATTTTTGACACTTCTATACATATCTCTTTTTAACAAAGGAAAAGATATCAACGTGTAGTGTGTTGAAGTGTCAAAAAAATATATTTTGACTCTTTCCCTCTTAATAAGAAATGATGATGTGCCAACATGCAAAAAAATATATTACAGAAAGAGCTAAAAAGAAAGTAAATTTGAAGCTTAGAACTTCAATAAACGAACTATTTCCTTTACACCATCATGTGTCCTAAAGTCATCATTTGTCTTAAAAAGTGTTTTCCACGACATGCTTGGTTAGGTATACCTTCTAGCTTGAGTCTCAACAACCATTCATTTTCATTCATATGTACACTATTAATACCAAAAAGAAAATTAAATTAAATAAGCATTTAATAGAACATAAGTTGCTTTCCAAAGTATTATCGGAAGATACAAGTGATAAGATATTTTGCCAATTGGTCCACAAGAAGTTGGCCATGTCCAAAGTGAGCCATAAGTAATTACTTTTTTTTTTTTTTTTTTAACAAATTACGAGATCGTCAAAAATGAGAATCCACGTAAATTTATTTTTCCCAAAGTTTTTCATAGATTGCCTTCGAAAGAGATTTTTATGTGTTGTTTTATATTTGGTGTATAGTGAAAAAGTTGCTCAAATGATACATCAAATATAGTGTATGGAATAGTCTTACAACAAATATATAGTTTTCATTTAATCTCATTTTGCACTTGTTCACACTTTATAAAAATTTATTTCTTCCATATATGTCCTTATTTAATATTTTAGTATAAATAAATTTTAATTGATTCATAATTATTTAATATGATAGTTATTTTTATTTAATATTTGTTTTTAAATTCTAATCAATTAATAAGTAATAATTATTTCAACAATAAATTAAAATTATTCATTAAAAGTGAAAAAGTTATAAATTTGATAATTAATAAATTTAGTATAAATTGGTCTCCAATGATTTACTCCAAATTTGATGTAGACCATTGAGTAGGAAAAATCAAATTTCGTGTAAACCATTGAAGATTGTTTTATATTTTGCCAATAAATAGCTGAGTAGGGAATAGATTGGGGTGCACTTCTTTTCTATTTCTTTAATCTATTGTCCTTTTATTTTAATTGCTTTTTCAATGAAAGATTTTTTCTATAAGTCATTCAAAACATTGACTCGAAAAAAAAATAAAAATGAAAGAGTTGGATTCCTGATAAAAAGAACAAGTAAATAATTTGATAAAATTATTTTATTTTTATTCTTTTGTTTTAAAATTGAAACGATATAACTATTTTAATTCATCCGAATTTTAGGTAAAATGACCACTTTCTAGACTATTCATAACTAATTCTGGATTTTGGGTTGAGTCTTGATTTTTCTTTTGAATAGATTGCTCGAGTTCAATTCTTATAATATTGTAAAATAGTTACTTTTGACGAATAGATAAAATATTAAGGGTCAGTTTGATTGCAAGAGTGAAATTTGGATGGAAAGAAAATGAATTACATTGAATTGAATTGCCTGGAATTGTCAATTAATTGTGTTTCATTGGTATAATTTTTCACTTGAAAAAAGTTGAAATTTTGGTGTTTATTTGACTTTATTTTTCATGAAAATTGTCCATTAAAAGGAATTTTTTTACAATTATCCATATAATTTGTTTTCATTGCCAAAAAAATTTAAAAAAAAAAAAAAGTAACCTAAAAACAAAACAAAGGAAAAGCACACGTGAGAGACAAAAGCAAGAAAATGAATTCTATTCTCTTGAAAATATACCGCAAGTGCACGGGTCGCGTACAAGTAATAAAGTGAACTTTTTGAGTCCGGATTGTCGATCCCTCGAGGAATGTTACCTTTGATTACACAACTTAGTCAATTTAATTTTAACAATAAAAACAAACACACAATTTGATTTCATATGTGAGATGAAAGAGAAAATCAATTTGAAAAACAAAAGTGCGCAAAAATACACTTATCAAATTCCATGAAAAAAAAAAAAAAAAGCAATCAAACAAGCTAAAAGTGGGAAATGGAATTTGGATTCCATTTTCCATGAAAAAATTGGCCAATAAAACTTGCCTAAAAGAATAAATCGAAACAAACAAGGTCATGTGTAGCATAACTCATATAGAGATGGCACGGTGCGGGTTCGGGGAGGGGGTGCCCCGCCTTAGATGGGGTGCGGCTCGAGCTTGCTCCGTTTAATTTTTTTTATTTTTTTTTAGTTAGCTATTTTTTTTTAATTTGTAATTAATTTTTTTTATTCTTCACAAGGCGGGGTGGGGCGGCGATTCCCACCCCGCCAACCCGTCGGGACGAATTTTTTTCGTCCCATTAGGGACGGGCCCCATCGGGTCAGGTCAGGGCTTTTGTCAACACTAAACTCATATATTTGAACTTGTTTGATAGAGCTCAAAAATCAATTAAAATTAAAAATATAACAGTTATTAGGTTTCACTCGTTTAATAAAAGTCAATAATAACGATTAATTTTTCAATTTAAACACACTCAAAATCTCTTAACAAGCTCACCATTTTTAATTTACATTGATATGTCAAGAGGTCAAAAGTAATTGTACAATTTTTTGATTTGTTTTATTTCTAAAACAAAGTTGGTGAAAAAGAAAAAGAAAAAAAGAAATACTCGAGTGGATTAGATAATAGAGGAGAGGGTACAAAATTTTTGGGATTTCCAAAGAAAACCCAAATGCGTCTCCTACTGCTACAATCTATATAATTTCTTCTTCGAATCTTTGCCCTCATTTGATAATGATATGCCTCACCCACTGAAACAAAAGTGAATCCCTTTTTTCTTGTGAAACAGTGAACATTTATTGGTCGGGCCGATTCTTTACAATTACTTTTTTCACTTTTAGGATTTATATTATAGTCCATCTACTATAGATATCTTGGTTTCGTAGGTTTTGGTGGAAGAACCCAAAAACTGGAGGTTTTTTTTTTTTGGAAATGGGTTCTTTTTGTTGATGGATTTTGCTGCACAGAGATTTCTGTTTAATGGGTATGCATTGAGTTTTCTTGATGTTTTCTGTAGTTCATCTGAAAGTTCAAAAGATTTTGACAGTCTTCATTCTGGGTTCTGACTTTGATACAGATATAAGGCTACTGTTGATTTTAAGGGATTCTAATTTTTGTTTCTCTCTCTTTTTGATTGGTTGAGGTTATTGGTTTTAAGAATTTGGTGTAGTTGACAATTATTTTATCAGAGGAGTGGTTTCATTTTTTCGATTTGAATGCTGAGGTATTGTTTCTTGATATAGACAGTATAAATGATCTTTAGGTCCCGACTTGGCCTTGACGTTTGTGCTACGATGCCCTTAAATTGGCTGCAATCGGGATTCTTATGTAAGGAATAGGAACAAAGAGCATACATTTTGGTGAGGTGGTTTGAAAATGGATGTTTGGGTTGTTGCTGCTGCAGCTGGTGCTGGTTATGTAGCTCAGCATTTGAAGAATCTTACTAGGGTTAAACATTGTTTTTCAGATTTATCTTCAACTAATGCTAATTTTTATAGAACCGAATCCTCGCCAAATATACGGGAGGTTCAAGACAAAAGCTGCCCCTTCCGCAGTGTTTTACCGAAAAAGAAACTAGTGAAAGATGATTGTAGAGAAGAAACTAAGGCTTCTCAAGAGGCTTCCTCAGCAGAAATGGCATCTACGAGTGGGTTAGGAGGTGAAAATATGGTAGCATTGGATAATTTAATGATTTGCAGTACATCTTGCAATTCAAATTTATTACCTGGGTTTTTGAACAATGAAGATGTGCTAGAGGATTGGGAAGGGAGAGGACAGAACATTGATGAGGTTTATAGTGATTTATCGTCTCAACTATCCGCAAGAGAAATGGATTTTTCTTATGTTGTTGAAAGAAATAGAAGTAGACTTAGAACTAGACGAAGTAGCAGGCAATTCATAAAACCCTTAACATCTCTTGAAAGTTGTCTCATGGCTCAGTTATACAAGGAGCATTTGGATTTTGAAGAATACACCTTTAGCTCAACCCATTCACCACACGCACCAACTGCTAGACCATTTGTAGTTACTGACGGAAGCAGAATAATCAGCAGACAGGTTTATGAATCTTTTAGTTCTCCGACTGGAACAGGGAATTATAAGTTGCACAAAAGTACTTATTCACAAAATGGGGAGTTTATACTTGGAGTTCCCAGACTACCTAAATTTGCCTCTATGGAGAACCATAATAAAGCTAAAACTGGAAAGGAGAAGGTTACAAGATCGAGCAATTCTAGTAGAATGGTCAATGGAAATTCTGATAATTCTCGAGAAGGTACTAATCTAGCTCATAATTTTTTTTTTATTTCAACGCGTGCTTATGAAAAATACTTGCCAATCAATTTTTTGTTATGTTGAGATACTGGCCATTGCTCTAAATATTAGTTTTACTTAAAATCATAGTTGTCCGACTCGATCCGAACAATGTAATGGGTCAATGGGCTAGTGGTTCAACTTACGGGTCGATTCCTCTCAAATATAATATTAATTATTTTCACTGAACAATAAAATTTTACCATTTTCTACCAATAACTAAATTAACCTCATATTATTTTGTTAACTAAAGATCGATAATTCGATAGGTATCCCGAATTTCATAAATTCTAAATCATATGTAGTCAAATATGCATTTGAAACAATAAAAACAACAATCAATGGTAAACAAACTATTTTATCTAACAAAGCTCAACTAGATAACTTCATATGCTATAAGAATATGCTTGCAAAAATAAAACCATCATTTAAAAGTCATTTATGGATAAAGAACATGTTAGCAAAGTAAATTATTTGAGATAATTCAATATTTTTTTAATTAAGAAGAGTTGGAGCGCATCTATGCTGAGGTACCGGACATAAATTTGTCAATTCCTTCGCCATTGAAACATTAAGGGGTACAAGAAACTGATTTTCATTGTCTAAAAAAAATCAGAAAGTTTAACAGGTTTTAACACTTTCACAAGCATCTCAAGCAAAGCTTAACAGAAATAATCTGTTCTTTTCAAACCAGAAATAATCTGTTCTTTTAACAGGTTTTAACACTTTTACATAATTGTTCCTTTCACACCAGAAATAATCTGTGCCACTGGTGATTCATTATGTAACAAAAATCAAGAAGTTTAATTTGTTTTAACACTTTTACATTCTATACAAATCCAAAAATTGATGTCCAAATGTATTATTATGTAAATTGACATCTAGTAAATATTGTTGCCCTAGAGTTAGCCCTAATTCTTTTCCCTATATAGTATTAGTGTTTTGTATATATATTTACAATCATTCTATGAATAAGGAGTGAGGGAATACCTTGAATTTCTTACATGGTATCAGAGCAACTGCTCGAACCTGCGACCTTCGCCAGCTAGGGTTTCGGTCTCTGCTCCTTCGCCAGCTAGGGTTCCGGCGAGCTGAACGGCGAACGCCGTTTGTCCTCTTACTTGCGCCGCCCTAGCTATTCGCGCTAGGGTTTCTGTTCGCGCTAGGGTTCCACCCCCTTTTTCGGCGACGGTAGTCAGCGCCGACTACACCAGGGAAGTCGGCCGTCGCAGTTCAACACTCGCCCATCGCCGTCCAGTGTTCGAGGGCATTCCAGCCCAGTTTTTACCGTGCGGTTAACTCTCTGTTCTTTTCCATCGAGTCCAATCAACGCCGCCTACATCGGGGTCGCCGTCTGTTACCGTTCAACCTACTACCAGCGCCGTTCAGTCATCGTTGCCGGTCAGCACATTTTCAGTGAGGTTAGGTCTTTCCTTTTTCGGCCAAGAACACTGGGTAGTGGTTTGACAGTGTGATAAGGCCTAAGGGAGTGGGTTTGACATTTTCCTCTGGGTGGTGTGTTGTCTGAGAATTTTGGGTACTTGGAATTGCCGATTTCTGGATTCTTTGGTTGAAGGTGTATGCTTTAACCCCATTATTTGAAGCTTCTGGTCACTGCTCATTTTCAGCTTGAGGTTTCTACTTCCTCAGGTTCGGGTTCTTCAAGTATTTCGACTTTGCTGTGATTTGTGCTTTATTATTTGCTTGATATTTGATAAATGGAGAATAAGACTTCGGTGGTTGTATCTGATGTGATTCTTATGATGTCAAAAATTAAGGAACATAAACTTAATCAATCTAATTATTTAGATTGGAGTAAAACTGTTAGATTGTATTTGCGAAGTATAGCTATGGATAATCATTTAACTGATGACCCACCTAGTGATGGCTCGAAAGCCTCATGGTTAAGAGAGGTCACTCGTCTGTTTTTGCAAATACGTAATTCTATTGATAGTGAGGTGGTTGGTTTAATAAATAACTGTGAATTTGTCAAAGAATTGATGGATTATTTGGAATTTGTGTATTCTGGCAAGGAAAATATCTAACACTCACGGTGAAAGTCAATCTAGATGGGACTGTTGCTAGATTGAAAGCTCGGCTTGTTGCTAAGGGATATGCTCAAACATATGGGGTAGATTACTCTGAAACCTTCTCTCATGTTGCTAAACTTACGTCGATCAAATTATTTATTTCTATGGCAGCCACATATTATTGGCCTCTGCATCAGTTAGATATTAAGAATGTATTCATTCATGGTGATCTTCAGGAGGAAGTGTATATGGAGCAACCACCTGATTTTGTTGCTCGGGGGGAGTATGGAAAAGTGTGTCATCTTCGTAAATCCTTGTATGGCTTGAAACAAAG
>CAIGRF010167797.1:24223-36843 GCA_903798235.1 Fraxinus ornus
TGCTTTAACCGGGTATGGGTATAGGGTAAAGTAATAAAAATACCGAACGGGATGGGGTGGGAATGACCGACCCGTCCCATACCCGTCCCATTGCCATCCCTAGGTTCGGTGGTTTTCGGGCTGACCTGGCCGGTCCGGGTTTTATAACTATGCTTATACTGCATCACTAGGGGAAAGTAAATAAGGCAACATTTTGTTTCACCAAGAGGCTCTATAATGTTTTCTAGTCTCAACTGCTAGTATGTCTTGAATTTATGTTTCATAGTGTTCAAAAAATGAAGTTCGCAGCACGTGGTCCTCAGCTGAAATTGAGGATTTATAAATAAAATGACAAAATAAAAAATAAAAAAATAGTAGTGATGATGATTATATGGAATAATGTGTCATGGGTGCTTCAGCTACTGAAAGAATGCTGTCTATAATCTCTGCCGAATTCAACACATAATAGAAAATATAAGATTAATAATTTCATAAGAACTACTTAAACTGAACCATTATAAACTCTCCTCTTTATGTAAGGTTTAAGAGTCCAGGTTAAATGTGGATTTTCTTTAATTAACCACTGCTTGGTGGCCAGAACAAAAACAATCTAAACCATGACGTGAACTTTTCCAAACGTGATTTGGCTTTAAAGGGACTTAATTACTGAATCGCAAAAATATTAAAGGAAGAGAGTTCTGTCAAATGGCTTGTCTGATGGACAGTTAATTTTGTGTCGGGTGCTGTTAGATGGACTGCTTATTTTGTCGGGTTTGTTTTTTATTTCTGTAATTGAAGATATCTTAACACTACTGTTACCATTTTTAATTTTTTCTTCTGGAAACTTTTTGCTTTTGCCATTGTGTGCTCTGACAGGTTGGTAAATTAAACTTGCTTGCTTATCATGCTGCTAAAATGTTTCTTGCCTAACATCTTCCCTTTGATTAGGGTCATCTGGTGGAGCTCTTAATTTCTATCTTGGATTCTCTATTGGCATAATATCTTCTTTCTTGGGCCATAAAAGGGAAATAGAAAAACTGAATACCTTGTTAAGGCAGACTGAGAACCTGGTACAAGATCTGCAGGAAGAACTTGAGATGAAAGATTCATTGACTATGAAAGAGCTTGCTTTAGAAAATTATGAATCACAGAATATAAACCGTGAGTCTTACTACAAAGAGACTGTGCTTGCATTTTCCCCTGAACAGAAATTGGACAATTCAACGGAGTGTCGTCGTGAAGAATATGATGACCAGAAGGTGGAGGACATATCTTTGAGTAACATTGAAGCGGAGCTTGAAGCTGAGCTGGAGAGGTTGGAATTGAACTTGAGTTCATCTAAGTTGGAAAAGAAAATATCTATATTAGCTGAGGTGAGCACGTTACGTACCATCTTATGTTTGCATGTGCATACCTTCCTCGTATAAATGTGTATGATTTGAAAGCCTTGATGATATGATCGCATGCCTTTGGCTTTCAGCATCCAGCAATTACAATTGGGCTAGTGATGATTGCATGTTACATTGTTAATCTATTGATGCTTCCTGAAAGTAATGCGATCGATTCACTTTGCTATAACCGTTTGTAAACCAGGCACCTAAGGATTCAGAGGGATTCTTTAGTAAATTTTCCTATTCCTTTTTTAATGTTCTATACTTATTTCTTTCTTGTCTCAATTGTAAGATTGCCTTTTCCCTTTACTTTTATTACTATTATTTAAATATTTTGTGTGTGCTTGCTTGTGAATTCAAGAAAGTGTGGTTTCTTCAATTTAGTTTCTTAAGGTTTAGTTTTTGGTGAGAATGTCTACATTCTTGAATTTAGGTTCTTACAATGTGACACACATTGAGTTTTGTGCCTGGAGGAGGATTAAATGGATTGCTTGTTGTATTGAAGTGTATAGTCGATGTTGTAAATATCTTCCCCTATTTCCCCACCCGCTGCTTGTGGAGTTTTTATTTATTTCCTTTCTTTTTTATTTGTGGGTGGGGAATCGGGAATGGGGTTGATGCAAGTATTAAGATAAAGCTTCTCTGGGTTCTCCATTTATTCCTCAGGGTCACAGAAGTACTCTGTAAAGATGGCCGTTTTCTCGTTCTTTCTGCATGGTAGTTTTGACGTGAAGAATCTATTCATTTGTTTGATTTTGCACCCTATGGTTAAGTTTTATTGGTCTTGTTTTCAAAATACACGCTTATGTCTACTTCGGGTCACTTGTTTACTATAACACTGTCTTTGCACGCTCCTTACTGAAATGATCTATATTTGTCTCGTGACTCGTTTAAAAGACATGTTAAGAATTTTGATGAAAAGAAGGAAAGCATGTGCTTACATGTGATGACATTTGGCTGCTGTCAATGTTACGACACGCGTTAGTCCCTATTTGACCATGAAAGTTGAATCTCATTATTTCATGTTTCCATAGTTGACCTTTGTTGGATACAGTTTGGTGCCATATTATTTGATGGAATATAGTATAGTAAACGTTTCGTGATTTTATTTTCCCTGGTTGAATCACATTTCAGGTTGACAAAGATTTCATAGCGGATGTTGCAGAGGGGGAGTTCAGAGCCAACTTGTTTGACAAACCTTATGTTGATCGGGAAGGAACTGGTTGCTCAACCCCCCTCTCAGTCCATTATGCAGTCTCCCCTAGAGAGCTGAGTTTACGGTTACATGAAGTCATTCAGTCCCAACTAGAAGAACGAGTCAAGGAGCTCGAGACTGCACTTGTGAACAGTCAGAGGAAGATCAAATCCGTGGAATCCAAGCATATGTCTTATCGGAGCAAGTTTTCAAACAATGGAGTAGGATCTTATGAAGACGTATTCACAGATGAGCCTGTGATCATCAATTTATCAGGGGAAGCCCTAGCTGCATACAATGAGGCTTATGATGAGTTTGCAAAGGTAACTGAGTCGGATGAAGAGGACACACCATATGGACTCGACGAGAGCAATGATCAAGAATTCTTTCCGGAAGGGCAGCAGGTTCTTAATGGGGGCTCAAATCATTACACTCGACATTCATTTGTTAATGGAAGCCCACCATTGTTATCGAATTATCAAAACGACGTCATATGTTGCAGCACAGATGAGAATGGCGACAGTGAGGAAGAGATGGAGAAGCTGTTTATAAGGCAAATTGTAGAGAAAGCTAGGAAAGGCTCTCCTGTAATTTTAAACGCTCAAAGAGCATTGTTTTCAACTGATGAATGACATTGAAATAAGAAAAGAATAGAAAGAGTATTTGGATGTTATAGATTTGGGAAGAATTTCTTGCCTTTACTTATTTTTCTCAAGTGTTTTTGAGCAAGATTTATATTCTTCCTAATAACTAATAACAGCAGCAGTGTCTTTCTTTAGCAACTAAGACCCTTATTTACCATCTTAAGTCGATGAAAGGGACCTTCCAAGAAGCTACTTCTAGATGTACCTTCATTTTTCAGCTACTCTATTCTTGAACGCTCTGCTGAGCTCTACCCTGCCAACGGTTCCTTTTCAAGGAGCCAAAAAACTGTTCCATTCTACTATCTTATTAGAGAAAAATGCTCACTGTAGATAGACAAATAGGCAATCAGTGTCTTTCTTTAGCAACTCAGACCCTTATTACCATCTTAAGTCGATGAAAGGGCCTTCCAAGAAGCTACTTCTAGATGTACCTTCATTTTTCAGCTACCCTATTCTTGAACGCTCTGCTGAGCTCTACCTTGCCAACGGTTCCTTTTCAAGGAGCCAAAAAACTGTTCCATTCTACTATCTTGTTAGAGAAAAATGCTCACTGTAGATAGACAAATAGGCAATCAGTAAAATGGATTATGGTTCCACAGATTAGCAACCAATACTATTGCTAAAACAATATATTGCTCTATGCCAAGCCCTCGGGTAAACAAAATGTATATGTAATCCATGCTTAAGATCTCAATTTTAACTTGATTCCAAATGTTCGAAGATTGGTGGACAGACGACAAGATTTTAGGCTACAATTTAGGTGAACCTCACTTGAAAATGACAGCCCCTACAATTTAGGTGCAACCTCACTAGACAATGACATCCCTTACAATTTGGGTGCAACCTCACTAGACAATGACATCCCACCATTAGTTTAGACATAAGGTTGGCACAATACGGCATAAAATCAATGACCAGACAATATGATTCTCTATGGCAATGAAAAATATTTTACAAATGCCTTCGGCAGGGTCCAATTCTCGCTCATTTCCACAAATGCCTTCGAAAAAAGCCTTTGATGGACAATATAAGTGACAAACAACAGAATACATAAATGGGCACACAAAAATATGTTCTGAAACACCACAATAAACATGCATTATGTTCCCCGTAAAGCAATCAAAGAATCCATAGTTCAGAGGGACTTCAATTGATAAATAAAATAGTCACAAAATAGTAGAACGTCCATTTCTCATATCAAATGCATTAGATGCAATTACCCAGAGCATCCGTACTAGCCCCTTCTATCAGCAAAATTATTAGGGGTATCATCGTCATCTCTGTAGTTTCCTTCCACAGGCTCATCTTGGCTAAAACTGTCAGCTGCACCTTCTGTGCTTCTGCTTTCTTCGGCATCAAACTTGAACTGACCCACTTCGCTGCTTACAAAATTGCTGTCAGTACCCACGTTATTGTCAGTGAAAAGGTTGTCACTGCCTCCACCACCTCCAGCAACACCAAAATTCTTACCATCACTGCCAGGTAGATTCCCGCCACCATAACTAGTATTGCTTGCATAGCCACCGCCACTACCACCTACTGCGCCGCCACCAGTGTAGCCATCTTCACCACCTGCAGCATTTTCGAAATTCCCCCCATAGCCAGCTCCACCACTGCCGCCACTACCAAAGTTCCCACCGTAGCCACCACCACCACTTCCATAGTTCCCTCCATATCCACCGCCACCACTTCCATAGTTCCCTCCATAGCCGCCGCCGCCACCACCACCACTACCATAGTTCCCTCCAAAGCCACCATCATTACCATAATTCCCACCATAGCCGCCACTTCCGAAGCCTCCACCACCTCCATAGCCACGAGTCCTTTCATTTGCATAAGCCACCCTTACTCTACGACCATGAAGATCCTAAAGGAATGTCACAATAAAATATTAATCAAAATGCATGACCAAACAAAAATAAAGCCAAATCCAAAAGGACATCTAGCATACAACATTCGATACCTGTTGATCCAAGGCCTGGATGGCAGCAGATGCATCCTCAACAGTAGAAAATGTAACAAAGCCAAATCCTCGAGATCTGCCAGTATCACGATCAATAATCACCCTTGCTACAAGAAATATCAGGTTTGTCAGCACTCAGCATTATTTGAAGGAGGTTTTTTGACTTGCTATTCTACTTTACGCCCAAAACAAGGTAATGGCCAAATAATCAACCCCAGATAAATGATTGGCCAGTAAACAAGAGAAAGATATTTTAAAGATTCTACGACTCATTTAGAATAATTGCTGCAACAACAAAAAATTCACAATTCAGTCCAACTATCTAGTTCTATAAGCAACACTGTTGCCTTCCTTTTACAAAAGTCTTTGAGAATAATTTCATGCCCGTGCGGCTGTGCAAATGCCAAAAAACTTGTATGACGCGAACTGTAATTCACTAAACTTAACTGTTCAAAGAAATAAAATGATAAGCTAAAAACAAGAGAAAACACCTAACCATGTAAGAACTAGTAGAATTCAAGGAAAATACCAATATATACAAGTTCCAACAAAAATAAATTGGATTGTATAAACACTTAAAGAAGTCCAATCAGCATCATTACAAATTCAGTCAATACAGTGTTCTGTAAAACAATAATTTTATGGTATATATATTTCATGAAATTATTATATATAGGAAAATATGCAATATTCAAGACTACGAACTAACAAAAAGCACAATTTAAATATACATCTCAACAATAAACCTTTATGAGAACTGTTTTAACTTTGTTCAAAGATTATAAGTGCTTACATTTCAATTAATTATCCATCCAAAAGACAAGCAAGCACACAGCATGAAAAATTAAGTACGTTCAATTATTCTTTTAATAAATTTTCTGCAATAACCCGTGGCACAAATTATGTCAAACAATCACACCATCATCAATAACAAGCTGGGTATGCTTAAAGTACCGTCGGCAACTTCTCCATATTTACTGAAAGCCTCTCTCAGACCTGAGTCATCTGTGCTGTATGAGAGTCCTGTAAAAACCACAAAATCGCAGAATGTTAATACTAATCTGATGTCCAAAAAGATATACTCAACTATATTTTTAAAAATAATAAATACAAATAGAATATTATACCTCCAATAAAGAGTTTTGAGGTTGACATGCATCTTATTGCTTGAAAGATGGAGGGTTTGGATGTTGAGATTTCCTGACTGATATGATTACTCACAGTTCGGCTTAGTATATTACCAGCTTTTCTAAAGAAGGCCATTGCTCCGACCTAAAACATGGGACGGATGTTAACATTGCCTAAGAAATCCAATATACAGAGAACCTCTGCGACCCTGCTTTAGATTCAGAATTCTCAGGAACAAAAACTCTGTCAGTTATGTCCTACTAAAAGAATCAAGAAGAGCACGATATATTTACATTAACAACCAGACTCAAATCTTACATAATAACATTTATTGGAGATTATTTTTCACCTTATTGACATATAATTCCTAGAAAGAGCATTATTTTATTTTTAATTTAAAAAGAAGAAGATTGTTCACATAAATATTTTCATCTACAAGTACTAATTTCTTGCACAATACCCCGTTACTCGCGCAAACACGTGCATAGAAAATCTACCTTATTTTCAAATTTCCATATTACAAGGCCGTAAAAAACCATATCCTTTGCTCATAGAACTTTCACAAATTCTCAGTTAAAAGAAAACATATGATATAATCACACCAATATCACAAAATCACACACACACACACACACACACACACACACACACATATATATATATTCTTTCTTTCTCAGATATTAAAAGACCCATTTCTTAACAAAAATGTAAACATTAAGATTAATCACCACTAACCAAACCGACAATAGCCACTGAAAAACCACTAAATAGAACAAATCCAAACTCATAAAAAAATGAAATTTGAATATCATAGTAACAATAAAGAAGAATTAAGGAAAATCTAACCTTGTGATGGGCTGAATCTAAAACCCTAGAGAGTATTCGAGGGTTTATCGGGAGAGGAGAAAATGGATTTTAGGGTTTATACGACGACGGTGTCTATAAGAATGAAATGAATGAATATCCACCGTTGATCTAACGTCGAGAAATGTTAGCCGTCGATGAGAGACTTGTTGATAGATTTTAGGGGAAATTGCAGCAAAAGACCCAAACCTTTAAAATACTAATAGACTTTCCTCGAACATTTCATTTGTTGCAGGTGAGGCCTTTTCGGACGGTTTCCAACCAAAAGGCCGTCAGTTGACCACGAAATTAAAAACTGACAACTTTCTACCAAAATAGGAAAGGGTAAAATCGTCTGATCACTTAAGCACTAATCTCCAAATAAGTTATTTTTTATTTCTCTCTAATGTATTAGACTGCTACCCTATAATAAATTTGTCAATTTCTCACTCTTTCACAACATACTAAATTAAGGGTTGAAGAAATGGATATGACACTTTGCAGATGTGGAACCCTTGTTGAGATGAAGACTTCGTGGACTAATTTGATCGTGAGCAAACAATTTCTCACATGTCCCCCGGAATGGATCTTCAAAGATATTCTTTCTTTTTTTGGTGTGTGCCCCAATGCGTGAGAGATTAATGGAGTTGATACCTGATTTTCTACAATTGAGGTAGGAATGGAAGCTGAAATCATGGAATTCCATTCAAATGGAGGTTGTGTATGGAAGATTTGGTTTTGTGGGTTTGTCTGTGGAGTGATTGTAAAGTGGATTTGCAATTAGATTTGTGTAGGGGTTTTGGGGATTGGATCCGTAATCTTCTTCTTAATGGTGTAACCTAAGTTATGGGTATGAAATGCTATTCTAATTGTTGTATTGTTCTGTAAATCCTTAATCTTTTTGTGTTTTACAACTATTTTTGGTAGAAATATGTAGTTAGTTGAGCCCCCAAACATTTAGTACTTTGTACATCAAAGACCTTTTAAACGATGGCATAAAAAGCCACAAACCTTTTTACAATGGTTGCAGCAAAAGTCCCACACATTTACTAAAATTTCCATTCCATATGCATATTAAAACGTGTATATATCATTGCCACACTTAAAATTCTAAAATCTAACATGTCACAAAATAAATAAATACTAAACTCAAAAGCAAAAGTCATTTAATAGTTAAATCTAGTGAAATTACATTCTCCAAACAAAATCTGATTCAAAAGATCATTTACAATTGTCAGAATTAAAGAATCAAAACATCATTTACATTCCATCTTCATGTGTTCAAAAGATCATGTACATGTTCGGGTTCAAAAGATCACAAGACTAGACTGCTTTAGACTTTTCCTTTTTTGGGTTCTTTTCAGTTGATATAACTGTCCCTTTCTTTCCTTTCTGCTTCTGTGTCTGTTTTTCTTGAGGAGAATGTATCTTTGCAGCGCATGTCCTCTTATTGTGTCCGCTTCACTAAACCTCTTGCATGATATATTCATGTCTGTTCCTGTCATTTTAACTCAGTTGGTGGTTTAGTTTGGAACCTTTTCCTTCACTTTTAGGTCTACATGCTTGTTTCTTTTTAATTGGTGGCATCAATGGATTTTTCCTCAATTCAGGCCAAAGTTCAACCCTTAAAATTGACTGAATCACAAGACTGCATGGTCTCAGGTATGCCTCTTTCTTGTAACATGCATCTACAAATTCATCTATGTTATCTACAAACTGGATGATTCATTAAAGGCTGAACCTTGCGTATAAACTATAGTCTGCTCAACCAGTGTATTTTCATCATCTTCAACTCATGTTACACTCTCAAATGTCGATGGTTCAACATAAGCAGTCGCTCCCTTCATTCACACCTTTGGATGCTCAAACTACGTATCTTGAGCATCTTCTACTCCTGATACATTTTCAGAAAATGCTGACTTCTTACATGTTGACTCCATGGTCTTATCATTTGCACTTACCTCTTCCTCAACTACATCCGTAAGCTGATCATTTCTAATAACCACTGCCCCAACTACATCCACATGCTCAAATATACCAACTCAATTGTCATCCACACCATCAAATTTATCCAAATGATCCCCATCAACCTCCATATCATAAGTATTTCCTAAACCATCCATATTCTCATCCACACTATCTTCAGATTCATCAACAACTTAAAGAGCATCACCCTCTAATATGTCATAAAAAATCTCAACAACAAAGGCAGATTTCTATCCAATTTTAATAACATCATTGCACATACGCACACTCTCCAACATCTCATCAGTTTCCATATCAGTCACTACAACTCATGTTGGTACATTCTCATCCCATGGCAATTCTAATACTTCTATTGGTATCGACAAACAATATAAATCTACAACTCTTATAGGACTAAGTAATTTCACCACATTCATGAAGTCTACATTAGTAACTATAACCAAAATAATCCCTCACTCAATCTTTTCTTTTCAAGCTAATACATATACCGTATTGACTCAACGTAACCCAAGATCTTCATTGCATTGTCTAACAAATAACAATCGAAGAAATTTGGGTCCACGTAATCAAGATATTTGATCTTATCGTGTTCATACACGTAATTTTGTATTTTACCAAATAAAATCCCATCATGGTTCAGCCGAATTGTGAAATAAATGGAGTTCTATCCTAAAAATGAAAAAAAAAACTGCACAAGTTCAATTAAAACGAATATGGTTTTCATAATAGACATCGCTACATGCTCATTACAACATTTTGTCCATATAGACCACTTCATGCAATTTCTGTAAACCCTACCTATTACATTCGTAACAAACTACGAAAACACAAAATTGATTAATTGAAATGGGTTACTGTACTTCCTGATAATTATCCCACCATCCAAGTATATGGGTATCTCACAAAGACTATAGTTTGTACAATTTTATTCCTAAATCATAACCAGTCATAAAGATACTTGAAAAAACTTACCATACACAAGTTCGGGTAGTGATCTTATCAGATGGCACTTGCATCTGACATCTCTATCTTCAGATTCTTGAGCTTCAGGCGAGTTCATTTTTGAAGATTTTTTGAACTAGACGACTTTACCCTCCCTTATTTTGGTAAAAAATGGTCATTTTTTTTTTATTTTGATTGTCAACTGACAACCTTTTGAATGGGGCTTCACCTGCAATGTTGAAAAGGTTGGGGACAACAATTACAACAAATGAAAGGTTTAAGAAAAGTTTGTTGATGTTTAAAAGTTTGGGGCTTTTGTTGCAATTTTTCAAGATTTTATAGAAGACTAGATAACGAGAAGGCAGCAAGAAATGGAGAAAGAAACTAGAGAGAACGAGGAATGAACAAGATAAGAAAAGAAAAATCAGGGAAAATGAAGGAAAATAAGTTGGTAGCTACCAATATCAATTTCATTCAATCATTAACTATTCCAATTACAATGAAAAATCCAATAAATTGTAAAATCTAACCCTACTAGCGAAGGGTTTGGGCCAACCTAATAAGACAAGCCTAATAATGCCTATTACTGGATGCTTCCGATTTTTCAGCTTTAGTCGAATGTGGGGTTTGCTCGAAGGTGGACAACCTAGCAGCTAAGTCTCTATTCTCTTCACGAGTAGAAATCATCTCAATTTGGACATACATTAATTAAGTTTGTAACTATTGTTGGTTAGTAGCAAGTTGTGTTAATTGTCGAGTGAGGGCCTCAAATTGGAATGGGTCCATGGTCAGGTTATTGGAACAGGATATGGCAAGACGACCACTACGTAACTACATGCAATGTACTACTAGCAAAATGAAGTCTACAGGAACTAGATATGACAAGATGATCACTATGCAAATGCATGTAATGTACTACCAGCTAAATGAAGTGTATGGAGAGATCAATAAACAACTCGTTTCCATTATCTACCAACATTCTTTTAAGGCCATTTTATGCTACAACGACCCTTACTACTAGGGCATCACAATGAGGATAGTGCGGTCCAGCTACACCATCTTGTCTGAATATGATGGGTTGCACCCCTTTCCCGGTTAAAGGTTGACTATTGTTAACTATGAAATTCGCCATTGGGGACCCCTGACCCCCCTTGAATAGTTTTTTTTGGACGTTTATGGATTTTTCCCCGACATACGAGCCTCCAAAGATGGTATCAATTTCTCAAATCGGTTCGCGGCTAGAGTCAGCCGGATGGCTCCTCATTTGCCTTTGCCTTTGAGCTTCCCTAGGTCCTTTCTCATCGTTTTCTCATCTCCAAGGAGCGTCATCGCTTTGGGGTACTTGGCCTCGACTTTCCTAGGCTACTGATCCTGCTTAGGAGGGGGCACATTTTCTTGCAAACGTCTGTTCCTTTTGTTATCGGGTTGGGGTGCAAGGCAATGTCTCTACAATCGGTTGTACTGTGGCTGTAATAGTAGTGGTAGGTGCTATAGAGGGGTGTTTCACCCTATTTCTAGGATTGAAACTTCGTCCATGCCCCTTCCTCCTTGGGCCAATTGGTTATTGGAGTTATTCATGGGCGACATTGTGACAATGTTGACTTCTTCATAGGCCAACACGGGTACCGCATTTAATGTTGCTGCGGCTAGAGTCTGTCCGAAATTGAATGTGGTCGTCAAGCCGTCCTGGTGTTCCATCAGGTGAGGTAGGACCTCTCTCTTTCTACCTTTGAGAAGGTGAAAGTCCTCAGCTTGCCCTATTATGATGATTTCTCGATTTCTCATTAATGATCTCGCGCCTTATCATTTCTAATAAGGTATCGTAACTAGTCGGATCTTTATTCTACACGTCCCTCTAGAAAAGATAGTTCATGTCCAACCCCCTCCTAAGGTTGTCAATGCTTCTTTATCGGTCGCTTGCACACAGTAGGTCATTTCATCCGTAAAACGAGATAGAAAGCTTTTCAACGACTCTTCTTGTTGCTGCCTCATATCTTGAAGGCACTCTATTGGCCCTTCGCTTTTCTTGCTTGTCACGAAACGTTTGAGGAAAGCATTTTTTTTAGTCCGGCCAGCTTCTAATACTTCCTTCCGGAAGGCTGGTGTACCATCAGCCGTCCCACTTAGGGTTAAGTGGAATGCTCTGCATTTCATGGCAGGAGTTGAACTCCTTAAGCTCATGTGATTTTTGAAGTTGTTGAGGTGCTTTGCAAAGTCACCTCTTCCATCGTATTTGAGGATTTTTGGGAGCGTGAAGTGACTAGGAACATGGGCATCCTTGATTCCCCGAGAAAAGGGCAAATTGCCATAGTCATTGTTGACCCCAAAAAATGAATTCAACAGATGTCGGGCCCACTCTTGCCACGTCAAATGCTGATCCGGCGCGTTTCTACCGGAATGATGCTGGTAGCAAGTTTCACACGGACGCGGGAGGCATTTTCAGGCAAAAGACAAAGTTGTTCGAGCTCCGGCGAGATGGTTTCGAGACAATCACGCTATCAATGATCGCCTATTCTATGTTTCCTATCCTGAATCTTTTTCTCTCTTTT
>CAIGRF010167809.1:0-21089 GCA_903798235.1 Fraxinus ornus
GATTCGGTTAAGGTCGAGATAATGGAAATCACATTAAATCAATCCTCGTGGGAACGATACTCGAAATTCTAGGATTTCCACTTTATTACTTGTCAACGAACAGTGCACTTGCGGTAATTTAAATCTGAAACATATTTTCGTGAACAAGACTTAAGAAATTGAAGGCATAAATGCGATAATGAGCAAAAATTAAAAATCTTCATTGTAAGCATTTATCATTATAATGATAGAATATCCGTGATATGGCAACTTAGGTGATATAATGAAATACGACAGTTCAATTTTCATAAGGGAAAGGGATTGAACTGTCATATTACATTATTCTACCTAAGTTGTCTCATCATCAATATTCCATCATTATAATGATAAAGAATTAAATTAAAGAGACTAGCTAGATGACCTAAATCTCACTAATTGGGTCCAAATGGCATTTGCAAATAGGTTGGAGAACTAAGCCAACATTTTGTACATATTGTTTTAGAATGGATTTTATGAAAAAAAATTTAATAATGTATTGTTAAAAGTAAGAAAAAATATGAATTCATGTATAAAATTATTTATTGAAAGAATTGATTGAAAATAAGTTTGAAAGAAAATAATTTTTTAAAAATTAGAAACAAACATGAACTAATTGTTTTCATGCTCTTAAAATAGAAGACACGCAGTTACGGTCAGGCATTAAAACAACGTGCCGTTTCAAATTTGCATATTCATACACTTGTATATTAATATATTTGCTTCCAAGAATTTATATTATAATTGAAGATGAAATTATGAATAAGTGACGAAATATATTTACATATTAATATATTAAACTTTGTAGGCTTACATACGCGTCTTTACGAGTAAAACTCGACAAGATAATTGATAGATTTTGTTATTACTTTTTTTTTTTTTTAATTCAATTTAGTCACGTTAGGGTATTGCGACTTTATCGCGCACTGATATATAGGATATAATTATGCTCTTGTTTGGGCTCTATTTTAATGAAAATTTGGGGGAGAATGAGTTTTAAAATAGTGATTTTATGGAGAATGTGATTAAAAGGTAAGGAAAAAATTTCGATTTACGTGTAATATTCTTTTATTGGAGAATGTGTGATTGAAAGAAATTTTGAAAAAGGGTTTTAAAAATGAGAATATTATGATTTGCCATGCATCCAACCCCTATGTTAGGCAACCGCAGTTGTTTATTAAATTCTACCTTTGTTACACTAGAAATTAGAGGTGTCAATTCAGGTGGTCCGGGTCGGGTTGGCCCGCCAACATATAAGCCCGGTAAAAGGCCCGCATGAAAAAAGTCCCACAATTTTGGACTACAACCAGGGCCCGCCCGTTGACCCATCCGAGTCGAGCCCATACGGGTCACGGTTTGTTCCAATTTGGCCCGTATAATTGTATAAATAAAATTATAAAAATAAAGAATTTTTCATATTTATAGCAAATTTTTTTTTTTTAAAAAAAAATGTAAACTAAGAATTGAACAAAATGATAAATTTATATTTAAATACAATAATACGAGTTGACTAACGTGTTCAAGATATTTAGTGCCCACCTGTCTTGTGTATATGTGTGATATTAGACTGCATAAGCTTTCAAGAAATTGAAACCTCATGCTTTAGTCAATTCTTTCATTCTCAATTAATGAATTGGTCGGTTGATGTGTTGGATCACTTCCCTTATTTTCACATAGGGCATAAATTTAGAGGAAATTACACCTTAGATAATTATTAATTTTTTTATTTTTTTTTAAATTCGTGTTTTGTTTAACCAAAAGAATTGATAAAAATTTAAGTCAAAATATTAAATTTAACTATTCATTTTATAAGATTTATAACTTTTATCAATTTTTAAATCACCAATTTCTTCAACTTTAACAAAATTCGCTAAAAATTGATTTTTTTTTTTTTTTTTAACTAAACTGAACGGGGGCTAAATTCTAAATCTATTAATTATATTTTTAAAATTCTTAAATTAGTTACTTTGTTTAACCGACACACTTACAAACACTCACATTCAAGCATTATAAGTGATTCCTCCACCGCTTTCGATTGTCCCCATCGGACCTACCATAGCATAACTACCATTAGACCACCACGACCCTTGGTGGTGACAAAATAATTATAAGCAATGTCTATGTCCGACTAAATCGTGGTCATCGTTTAGAGATGTGGAGGGTGGTTGAGTTGATGATGAAATAAGTTTAATCTCACGTGTTTAGTTCACATTTGGGAAAAGACATTGAAAAAATGAAGAGAGCAATATAAGTGATGAAAGATTATATTAACATACTAGGGATTAGGTATTATTTGGGAAAAGGGATTTTGGGAGTTGAAGTGCATAATTAGATTCATGTAGAAATATGTGGAATTTAGAGTGAGTAACACACACTAAAAGCTGAATATATAATATGTAGAGTTCGTGAAATAACTGTTTATTCGTATGTTTATTTGAATTTTGAGATTTAGATATTTACTTTGAACATTGAATAACACCTGCTGAGTATATGTGTTTAGAGTTTAGTTGAGTATTTCTTTTACTTCATTCGAATGGACGAACGAATGTTCAAGTTTGAAGGTATTTGATAAGTGTGATTTGATATCTATCTAGACCATAAAAAATGGATGTTAGGGAGTGCTAGATACATAATTTCAGTTCTTATGATTAATTTAAGAGAACCCCTGATTTTGGATGTGAAATAATGAAAATAGACGAGTTTGAATGAAAAATGATTGAAGTTGTACAAATTTTGGAATTTGGGGATCAAAGCATGAAGCTTGGAAGTTGGAGTGCTTATATTGCAATATTATATGTAGGTTTAGACAAAACTTCTAAACCGAACGGTCCTTCTTAAGTTAAATACTTGAACGAGTATCTGAATCGAGAATCGACAGATTTGATTCGATTCTCGATTCTAAACCAGAAATCGAATAACCGGATAAGAATCAAATCTCCTTAATTTAGTCCAAACCAAAATATGATTTTCATAATTCTAATTTCCAACTCAAACCCAACTTAATCAAAATGAAGTTGTTAGTAATAGAGATTTTGACATTTTAAATTGGTGGAAATCAAGATTTTTGTTTATCTATATTTATTAATTATACTTTTTCAATTATTTCTTGTAGAGTTACAAGTGAAGCAATGGATGATTAATTTAAATAGTTGGTAAGTACTAGCAATATTTCAAATATTTTATTTCTGTAACGTCTAATTCTTATTTCATTTTTTTTTATGTAGACTTGAAGGCTTAAAGCAAATGAATCCATGAGATGAGGTCATCGATGTTTTAGTATTATTATCTATTTTTTGGTAATTTGTATACATTGGTGAATAAATCTTATTAGAGAACTTGTTATTTGTATAATTTAAATTGGTTTGCTTTATTTTGTAAGATTTAATATTAAACATTTCATTAGTCGAGTTATTGTAGTGTTGTTATAAATATTAAAAAAATTAATTATGGTACTGAACCCGATAATCGAATGAAATCGAACTGAACCAAATTTAACCAAATCGTTCAGTTCCATAATAAAATTTGGACCCAACAAAAATGCCCGAAAAATCGAGTTCTAGACCATGTCTAGACCTAATTATAGGACTTGGGAGGACGAACAATTGAAGTGGAGAACCAAAATCACGGGAAAAGAAGATATTGGCCTTTGCGATCTGTTATGGTTGGCACAGGACCAGGGCCGAAGAAGCAGTAACTAAAATCACCAGCATGGGTAATTTGGGTTCATGTATTTGACTTATTGTGACTGTATGCCAACTTTTTTGACTAGTTTGTTGGACTTGGCCGCTAGTTTTTGAAATATGAATTACTTTACCAAAAGATTCAAAACAAAACCAAGTACTTGAACATGTTTTACAAAATGACGACACTTTATTTAACAATTGTACATCTTTTATGTGAAATATACACACATGAGGTAACTCGTTATTTCGATGAATCATTTCTACGGACTAAACTTTATTAATAATTTGAACAACATTTGAGAATGAAACTTTATTAATAAACAACTCGATTTGCCATAAATAAAAAAAAGGCATAATGTACTATGTCCTTTCCAAAATGACATGATGGCTACCATATCTTGATGGTTTGAAAGCAACTTAGTCTTCAAGTTTTTCTAAACAACCTGAAGATAGACGTGCTTTCAAGTTCTTTGGAATAGTTTGAAGGCAATCGAGTCTTCAAGTTCTTTTGAATGGTCTGAAGGCAAACCGTGTGGTTATATTCTTTTAAATAGTTTGATGGATATCGAGTCTATATTCTTCTAAACAATCGAAAGGCAATCGTGTGATTAAATTCTTCTGAACTTCTTGATGGCGGTCAATATTTAAATTCTTTCAAATAGTCTAAAGATAACAAAGACTTTACGTTCTTCCAAATGGTTTGAAGGACTTTTTCTTTTGGTATACCATGTTGGATCTTGGTCTCCTTGAAGTTCAAAGCTATATTAAACTTGGATGGAAAGGTGAGCTTTGAACTTTTTGAGCAATACGTTCGATTTAGCAATAGATCTTATTGTGAATTTGACACTTATTTCAATCATGATATTGAGTCATTGTTAGTGTTCTTCGTGTTTTCCATCTAACAGATGAAATGATGAAAATAGTTTTTGATAGTTTAATTTTAATTGCTACGTTGTGACGTTGAAATTGAGTTTATGTTGAATTTTTATTGTTTGTTCGTTTACATTCATATTTTTGGATAATCTACGAGTGATTTGTGTACTTTGAGAGTGTGATGTGATTTGCTTTCTTAGCACTTTCAATAAAAATTATGAATTAGATAGGGGGTAGAGATATACTTTTACTATTTAAATGGTCATATAATTGAATTTCTTGGATATAAATGCACTCTAACACTTGTTGGAATTCACATTGTGATATAGAAGTAAACATTTTAGATTAAGTTTGATTTTGCTCCATTGAAATTATCAAGTAACATTGTAGAGATTTAACCATCAAATGAATGAAGTTTCGTCAAACCGTGATAATTGAAATTAAATAGGATTACTTGTAGCAATATCCTACACGAGTGATTTTGACACGAAGGCCATGGATTCTTGTGGAATCAATAGGGACGAGGTGAACCGCCAATGAGGAGATTATATGCACATCATGCCGACTTGATACTCGGAGATCTTGAATGTGGCGGAAGATCCCTTCAACGCGACCCAAGTTATGGGTCAAATATATCGTGACACACAATTTACCAAATCAAGGATCTTTCCAAATGAGACAAACTCTCTCCAACACTATACGTGTCATGTTTGTTTTGGATTAAAATCAAATTTTAATCTAAGTCAAAGTCAAACAATCAATATTAACATCTTTTATGGGTCACACACATTTTCAACCATGTATTTCAAAACCTTTTATCACAATCTACTAAAAATCTAATTTTAATCTCCACCAAACACCCACAAAATGTGTGGTTAAAAAAAAATGAAAAATTATTGATGTGATGAAAAAATGAGTAGAAAAATGAGAATGAGAATTTTAATGTTGCTCAAACTGGGGCTTAGTATAATGTTAATATAAGAATGAGACTTAAAAAATTGAAGGCATAAATGCGATAATGAGCAAAAATTAAAAATCTTCATTGCAAGCATTTATCGTTATAATGATAGAATATCCATGATATGACAACTTAGGTGAAATAATGAAATACGACAGTTCAATTTTCATAAGGGAAGGGAATTGAGCTGTCATATTACGTTATTCTATATAAGTTGTCTTATCATCGATATTCCATCATTATAATGATAAATAACATTATTCATTAAAATATGGTGTAGCAAAACACAAATTATATATGATGCAAATATAATTATTCTAATTATAAAGAATTAAATTAAAGAGACTAGCTAGATGACCTAAATCTCACTAATTGGGTCCAAATGGCATTTGCAAATAGGTTGGAGAACTAAGCCAACATTTTGTACATATTGTTTTAGAATGGGTTAATTTTACAAATGGTCACTAAAGTTACCTGAAAATAACAAAACGGTAATTGAGGTTTCAAAGTTTCAGAAACGGTCACTGAAGTTTGAAATTTCTTTCACAAATGGTCACTGAATTTTCAGATTTTTAGGGCAAGTTTACGATAATTTTTCGGCAACTTCCAACCACCAAAACCGTCGATACGGTCACTGAATTCTCAGATTTTTTGGGCGAGTTTGAGGCAATTTTTCGGCAACTTCCGACCACCAAAACCGTCAATTTCGGATACCCTTGGAAAGCCCACAATGTCCTCTTCAATTACCACAAAAAATCTCCTTAAAACTTCAAATGATTCGGCCAGAATAAACCTACGAAGTCAGGAACCGAAAATTGTGAAAATCTGCCCAGATTTTCAGATTTCTTTGGACGAGTTGGCGGCATTTTTTCAGCAACTTCCGACCACCAAAACCGTCGATTTCGGATACCGTTGGAAAGCCCACGATATCGTCTTTAATTACCACCAAAAATCTCCCCAAAACTCCAAGTGATTCGGCCGAAATAAACCCACGAAGTCATACGTTTGGATTTTATGAGAAATATATATATTTTTTTAATAATCCGTTGTCAAAAGTAAGAAAAATTATGAATCCACGAAGTCATGTATAAAATTATTTTATTGAAAGAATTGATTGAAAATAAGTTTGAAAGAAAATAATTTTTTTAAAAATAAGAAACAAACATGAACTAAATTATTTATTACTTGTTTTCATGCTCTTAAAATAGAAGACACGCAGTTACAGTCGGGCATTAAAACAACGTGCCGTTTCAAATTTTCATATTCATACACTTGTATATTAATATATTTGCTTCCAAGAAATTAATATTATAATTGAAGATGAAATTATGAATAAGTGACGAAATATATTTACATATTAATATATTAAAACTTTGTAGGCTTACATACGCGTCTTTACGAGTAAAACTCGACAAGATAATTGATAAATTTTGTTATTACTTATTTTTTTTTAATTCGATTTAGTCACGTTAGGGTATTGCGACTCTCGCGCACTGATATATATGTAGGATATAATTATGCTCTTGTTTGAGCTCTATTTTAATGAAAATTTGGGGGAGAATGATGAGTTTTAAAATAGTGATTTTATGGAGAATGTGATTATAAAAGATAAGGAAAAAATTTCGATTTACGTGTAATATTCTTTTATTGGAGAATGTGTGGTTGAAAGAAATTTTGAAAAAGGGTTTTAAAAATGAGAATATTATGATTTGCCATGCATCCAACCCCTATGTTAGGTAACCGCAATTGTTTATTAAATTCTACCTTTGTTACACTAGAAATAAAAGGTTCCAAACATATGAGCGCAAGTCGTCTTCAAGTGTGGCCATCTAAAATAGTGTTCTAATACCACTGGTGTCAGATAGTATTATTATTTATGTAAACGTTTTTTCGGCTCCAAATTTGAGCTTGTAAGAGATTAAAAGAGGTGAGAAATTTCTTATAAGCTAGACTACAGAAGCATTACTCGTAGAAATTTTCAGTGTTATAAAAGGCGTAATGCGTGGAAGCTAAGCTGTGGGCTATGCGAGCTTAGGTGAGGCATATGCATAAAAAAGCGTAAAAAAGCATTTTCTTATTTTAATATTATTTTAATTTTTAATCAATTAAAAATAATACTTATTAAACATTTAAAATAGATTTATTTTTCAAAATTTCCAACAAAAATATAAATTTCAAATTTAAATACAAAATAGTAAGTAAATAACATATGAACTTAAATCTTATCTAACTCTTTATCGAACTCCAATTTAATAACATATTCTTCATCTCATTCGCCCTCCATGTCTTCTGATACAGAATCATCGTCGTCGGGTTCCCTTATTTCATTCTTAGCATTTAATAATTTTTAATTTCAAAAAATTATATAAAATAAAAATAATGATAATGATAATGCGCGCCAAGGCGCATATATTGTGCCTAGGTGCGCATTAGTGGTCAACAATTGTCATTGACATCTAAATAAGACGTCAAGTCACTTGGCTTGACGTTTTGGCCTCGCATCATGCCAAAGCGTGCCTAGGCAACCTTTTAGAACACTGAAAATTTCACAGAATAGACATAAAGGGCGGGCCCCACATGTATTTAAAAGAAAATTAGCACGGGCCTACCTTTTGTGTCTATTCTTTTAAATTTTTGTAAGTAATCATTACTGTTGACTTGGCTTGACGTTTTGGCCTCGCATCACGTCAAGGGATGCCTAGACGATCTTTTAGAACATCGAAAATTTCACATAATGGACACAAAGGGCGGGCCCCACATGGATTTATAAGAAAATTAGCACGGGCCCACCTTTTGTGTCTATTCTTTTCACCTTTTGTGTCTGTTCTTTTAAATTTTTGTAAGTAATCATTACTCTGTAAGTTATACCCATCTTTCTCCCGCACAATATAAATGTGTACATAGCAATAAGTGTATCGTGTACGTAACGCTGACCTTACAAGATGAACTATTATATATAACCCCTCAAATTCTCACCTAATCCCAAGCTCTCATATAACCACAAATTCAAGTCTGAACCAACCTTTTGCCCTCACAAGGGTATAACACAAAGAAGAAACTTTCGAAAACCACACCGTGGAACTTCATTTTCCCACATATTCCATCTAAACTTATCAACATTACTTTGATGGAAAAGAGAAACCCTAGAGGAAGTGTTGATGAATTGTCTTTAGTTAAAGCAGCAGCATGGACATGGTACCAGCATGGGTCCGGCTCCGATGGGAAACCTATGCCTGAATTTGATCTTACGAGGTTTAAGAATGTCCCAAAACCATCAAGGTACAAGTTACAAGCCATTAAACAAGATCAAGAAACTACAGATTCATCTAGTTCGACACCAAGTGTTTCGAATAATTCTCTTCTTGATAAGTATGAGATAGAGAGGATATCAAAGCAGCTCGATTTGTATATAGAGTCTAGTCATGCTCAGCACTACGGCGGCTTTTATACCAGTGATTCGGCCGATAAGGGAACTGCGTTGGCAGTCGGACAAAGTGACGGCGGGATTGCAATGAAGAGTGAGCAGAAGAAGAAAATGAAAGAAATATCAAAAGGGTACTTTTGGTTTAGGCATTCTTTGATTTGTGGTTCAACACATGACGTGGTAAAAAACAGAAGTTTTGGGCATCTACAACGGCTGCGGCGGCAGGAAAAGCACGTGGCGTGATTCTGAGCGAAGGTCGGTCCAGGGCTAAAATCCATAAAATACAAAATGTCAAAATAAGTGTATTACTTGATATTATCACAAAGAATAGTGATTACAGTGAATCCCCTACTTCATTAGTGAAGCATTTTAAAGTGTGTCATTTACCTCGTTTAAAGCATTATTATCTAGGTATCCTCGTTTTAAAGCATTATTATCTTCCTCGTTTCTAGGTATCTAGGTATCCCAGCTGAGATGAGGAATGCCTAACAACAATCGAGTCGGCCATGCCCAAGTTAGGTGGTGTTGGTGGTAGGTGGGAATTAAGTCTAAACTACCAAGGAGTTGGAAATCTCATAAGTCATGAACAAGGTTGATTGTGGTCCATATTGTAGTGCAACATTTTTGCCACATCTTTTGTTCACGTGCACAGACAGACGGACAGACCCATACCACAATCGAATGTAAATTAATTATTCTCTTATTATTGATACAGTTCACGACATAAAGACGTACGAGTTCCATTTGTATCCCTTTTTGTCGTTTTGATAATATTATTAACTACTTTTCATCAATTAATTAATTTTTTTATATGATACGCAGTTGTTATAAAAATTGAGTTGGCATTACGGAACTTACAAAACCAATGCGCCAATGGATCTCAATCAAAGTTACTAAACATTTTTTAACTTTTAAGCTTAATTGTAAGGAGAGAGCCTTGTACTTCTTCTCTCAAAAACATTGTGATTGGAGTGGTTAGGGAAAATAAGTTGAAATTTTGAATCGGCCAGTCTAAAATATGATTCGGACTAGATCGATATTGTCTTTCAAATATGAGGATCGACATGCCCATGGACCCACCAATAGTATGAGCCAAGCCTATCCAACCCCTTATTTTATTTTTATTTTTGTATTTTTAATCTTCAAATTTAATGCAATTTAAACTAAATCTTAATTCAAAACGAAAATAATATTGTGCAAGACATGGAGAATTGTGTAAAAATGTAGGGAAAAAGGTATTTATTGCCAAAAAAATAATTCATTAAAGTTTAGATAGAATTGTTCAGTTCAAAACTCGAAGAGAGCTCAATCACTCCTTTAATTTACTATTATTTTTTACATTTTAAATAATTAAATCAATTGGATTTTGTCAACTAGACAATCAAACCCGATACGACCCATTTATTATACAATGTTATTCATCTCCACTGGGGTTACAACCCCAATCTAGAGGCTCTAAATAATTAATTTCACCTATCATTTAATCCTACATTAACGCAACCTAGACTGAGGTTGTAATCCCAGTGGAAATGAATAGCATTACTCTTTATATAACGAGCTAACCATGAGCTAGCCCCAACTGAGCCAAGTCGAACCGAACCAAGCTGGATTCGGCCCGAGTAACCAGTGGCTCATCCTAGACCTAGACAGACACCAGTAATCTGAGGTCAACTACAAGTACTACCAAGCAAGAAGGTTCAAATGGATGGCCAAGCTAAAGAGTTCTGAATCTTCTCAATAGAGACCAACATAGCCCACGACGCGATTAAGAATGTAAGAACTTAGTACAAGTGTGTCGTACCATTGACAAAACAAACCACTACACCTTAAATCAACAAGTTATACTTGAAGGCAACCTCACCAAGGAAGCCCCATCGTCAAAGAAAACATGCAACCATGCGGTTCAACTACTAGTAGCAGCATAACTATCTGGTTTCAATACTTTTTCAGTTGTTCAATGTCAAGTTACACAACTAAAAATAAAAATTGCAATTAATCTAATGAAATTCCATAGAAATTGTCTACTATTATACATGCATCTCCTCACTCGCCTAAGGTGTGAGCATAAATGATGTTCACATGGATATCCGGCTTCGAAAAATGAGCAGAAAAGGATATTGTCTATCAGATACAAGATGTACTCGAACATCCAAAAAACTATTTTGTCCCCTGCTCAATTTCGAATTATTGAAAAAGATTACCTCCAAGTGGAACCACCAAGTCTAATCACTTCCTCAGTGCCACTAGGCCTCTTAGGTCCACTGCCTTTGTCATCTGTTTGGTTGCTCAGGTCACCATATAGATCTTTAAGCTTCGCCAAATTACTGGATGCAGATGTCTTTTCTTTGTTTACATCTCTGGCAGGACTCAGACGACTCCTTTCGTGCATGCTTTGACTCCTGCTTCTGCTGCGGCTTCGACTCCGGCGAGAACTACCTTCTCTGGAGTAGCGATCACCATTGCGACTGCTCCTCTCATAATCCCTTCTATAGCTATCTCTGGACCTTCTATCATAATCATACCCCCGATCTCTGTCTCTTCCACGTTCTCGATCTCTCCCCATTTCCTGGTCTCTATATCCGTCCCTGCCATGGTGTCGGGAGTAATCCCTTTCCCTTTCCCTTTCCCTTTCCCTGTCCCCTCTTTCTCTGCCTCTATCCCTGTCTAAATATTCTCGATCAGATAAATCACGGCTCTGGCTCCTACGTATCGGGGACCGTCTTGAATCACCATCCCTATCATAAGAAGATGGTGGCATTGTACGGCGAACAGGAGATGAATCCCTAGTTGTCGCACGATGAGGAGCACGTTGACCGAAGGAAACGGAAAGAGCAGCTTTGACAGAAGGTGGCCTCCGGGCAGTTTCCTCAGATCCACGGGTAGTCTCACCGGTAACACCACAATGTTTAGTAGGTAGCTTCAGATTTTCAAGATTGGCTACAATAGTTCGCATTANCATTACAGGAACTGGGATGCGGGGAAAAAGAGTATCGAAGTAATACTGCAGGCAGAAACAAATTTCTGAGTTGTACGAAAGTGCAGAAGATAAAGGGATGAAAACATAAATGCATCTAATAATTGGAATATTCTTTAGCATTTGTAATAATAATATTATACCCTATCAGTAATCTAATCTATAAACCATAATGATACGCGGGTCATTATAGGGCATTCTATCCAGTAACAGAAACAAGCTCATCCCTGAACCCCCTAATAAATGGCTCCTAAACATCATAATGAACCCTGCTCATCACCTCCCGTACACAAAAAGCAGTTTAGGTGAAGAGTTTTCAATAGCAAGAGAACTACAGAAACATCAAATATTGCAAAAAATACATATTATGGGCAGGTGTCCGATGGGGATTCTAGGAGAAACGGGATTAAATATAGCGTTTGATTTAAACTAGAATTTTGCTTAAATAAGTTAAGATTAGATTAGATTAGCTTTGATAGTTCGAATAGGATGTAGCTAGTAGAAGTTCCTTTTGAGTTTAAATTCTTTACCCTATATAACAGGGAACTTATTTCAATTTGTACAAGACTATTATTGATAATGGATCTAAATTATATAATTTTCCACCTGAATTCTTCTCAACTCCTTTCTAATTTTCTCTTTCTTCTCTTCTCCTTCCCTTTTCTTCTCTCTACTTCCCTCCTCCCTTCTCTCTAATTCCCTTTGTTTCATTCTCCATCAGTGTCATTTTCCAGTTTTAAACAGCTGTGTAGAATCAAAGTACCAAAGAATTTGAAACCTTGAGGGGAAGTTCAAAATCAAGAAGCAGATTGTCTGATGGCAGCATAGAAATTGTGCTACATTAGGCCATTGTTTGGTATGGATTAATATTTTGATAAAAATTTAAGTCAAAATCAATAATTAATTTTAACCACACATTTCATGGACCCACAATATTTCAACCACACATTTCTTCAACTTTTGTCAAAATTTACTAAAAATCTGATTTTTATTTTAGCTACACCAAACAGAGACTAGAATAATATGTATAGAATTGGTAAAATGTTCCATACTCCATTCACGAGATGTTACTAATACAAAACATCAATTATAATGCAGCTGACAGTCTCCAATTAGTAATGCAGGCTCAAAGATACCTGGACCACTTTCAACCTAATTCTTATATACGTCAAAAATGATCTAAAATGAATAAGCATATACAAAGATTATGTCCTAAACACCCGAGCATGAGAATAATAAGTTTAAAAGATTTCCTAATTCTGTACACTGGTCCAGTTATTTTTTTATTTTTTTTAATTCTGTTATGTGCTACCTGGAAGTTGTGAGTGTGTCCTGGGTAATGTCTTTTATTCTATCTCATTTGAGATTCCGATGTCCTCGAGACTATGGGTTTCAATTTGAATAAAAACTGGGGGATAATTATGTTAATTGCTTCTTCAATAAGTAAAATTGAAAGATCACGGGTTTATCCCTAAAAATAGTGCCATTGTTTTAACTGAATACATTAAATTTCAAATAAATGTGCTGGCATAATAAGTCTGCATAGAATTAGAATGAATTACAAGAAAGTGAGAAGAACTAGTGTAGTACAGTAAGATCCAAAGATACCTATCGAGTTAAAAGGAAAGATATATAGATTCAATTAAAAGATAAGCGTCTCTAAGATAACCATAGCAGAAATCATTGTAATACTACCAATCCACAATAGAATTGATACTAAAAAGATCAGAAATAGACTATACACCAATTGAAAGTGACACCATACCAAACATTAAGTTTATTACGTGAAATATTACAGACTAAATGTCAATACATTCTGCCAAGAGGATTAGAAAAATGGATAAACTTGGAGAAAACACAAGCAGTTTGATATGGCCAACAATCAAAGGCAATATGTAGCACCTTACCTGTCCAAGAAGCAAGTCGCGCACATAAACACCCATCGTGGTCATTCGGCCATTAGAACCAGGAGAGAATTCCTACAATAGTATATAGTTCTCACAAGAATAAGCTTTCTACATTAGCATTTCTAAAGTTAAGACTTAAGAATAAGATTTAGCAGGTAAAGAAACAAAATCCAAGATATGATCAGGGCTTACACCAGTGCAGCACTTGAGGATGCCCCAATACAACTCAGGAAGATTTGTTAAAGATAACAAGAAATATTTCCTAAGACAAGCATCTCAAAGCATTAGGTCCTCGAACGCCATTTCAACCCAAAAAGTCTCAACTCCCATTGTAACATATATATTACAAGATTTTCACAAAGGTGTGGCTTATCACACAAGCAGATTGACAAAAGAATCATACAGATGTACCACTAATGAATTATAAACTACTTTCATCCTGAGCATCATGTATGCAAAACAGAAGCTCAGCAAGTTACATAAGAGCTCTATCACACGTTACCAAGAGAGAAGTCACATTCTCAATAACAGACACCCATATTGCATCAAGAAAAGACTCCTATGATGCATATTACTCGGTCATCCAGAAAGAGGAAATTTAATTGACTTGTCATAGATGCAAAACAACATATCATGACGCCCTATCTTAAATGAGAACATATACATTTGCATGGAATTATCACCGAGAGAACAAAAGTAACACTGGTTAGCGGGAAAGAGAAGAAGGAAGCAGACAGTGCACCTATGACAATAGTTGAGAAGAAGGAAGCAGACAGTGCACCTTTTTCATACCTCGTCATCTTTCAAGTACGGCTCGTACCAACTCCATAATGTCTTTGGATCTGCAACATATCTTAAGTAGAGAAATCCAATCTGCAAAAGTAATTGCGATCATTAGCCCCAAATTAAAGGCTCACACCATCAAAAAATTGGCCATACTATCAAAATGAGGAATAAATTAGCTCCATATTTTCTTACTACCAAAAAAACATGTTTCTAAATACTTACTTGAAGAATGACCATACTATGAAGCCCTAATATGATCATGACAAGATAAAAGTGAGACAAATCAAGGCTGTAAAATAAAATGTCATATGTTACAACTTTATCTTTTATGACTCTTTTATTCTTCAAAAAAGCTAGAACCAATGCCAAAAACACATATCCAACAGGTAAAAGATCAGTTTAAAGAGTCATCACATAACTTGCAAGTTGCAACAATTACTAAGTGGTAGATCCAGAATCTTAATTCATTAGTACCGATAGTTGTACTTCCAATATTAAAGCTATCTTGTCATTTTTATTTCATTCAAGTTGAATACAACAGTATACACAACTCAGTGCAGTCCTTTACCTGGCAATAATGAAGTTCCATTTACGCAAATTATAATGCCAATAGTGGGCCAATAAATATTAAATGATGGGTTTCCGAGGAATACAAATATCCTCTGGATTTTTTCAGATTTGGCAAGCATTTGGAATATCTATTATAACTTTATTGTACCACAATCGGTGCATTGGTCTTTGCAGCATTAATCTTTTTTGCAGGTTGGTTTCATTATCATAAAGCAACCCCAAAATTGGCTACTATGCAGCTTTATGGGATGAAAGCAGCGAAGTTGGTTCTTGAACTACGTACTTTCTTTTTGAGTTGGGATCTGGGAGAAAGTTTTTGGAATGTTGGCATTTGTGTAGAGTCAAACCAGTTTCCATGTTTTGCAGTATATTTGAATCTTGAAGGTCATTTTTCCAGCATGGCATTGACCTTTTAAAATGGTCAAAGCAGTCCAGTAGGCTGTCTGGCTTCTTGTCTTGAGATGGGAGTGGGTGGTTATTCATGAGTCGAAAAGTCAATCAGATTCTCCACCATTTAGCACATTCAATTCTTGTAAGGAGCATACACGTTTCTTCCCAATGTCTGCGTTTGTTTTTTTCTCTTTCCTAATTATATAGGCTCATAATGAGTTTTTCAACTGACTTCTGTTATATTCTGATAACTATCATGGCATTAGAAAGTACAAATTACTCACATCCAGGAAATAGAAATACCATAGCAATGGCATCATTTCCTCAGTTGCATCTTCAAGAAGCTGGTTTGAAGAACTGAAAATTACATGACACCAGGGCATGAAAATACCCCTCAAGTTTTCTTTCGCCTGACCTACCTGTATCCCCACTAGCCGACCATTTAAGTTGCTCCAAAATTTTACCATGTAGGAGCATAACAGATTGACAGTATTGGTTTTTAACCAAATTATGAGGTTTTCAGGCATTTCTTATACATGAAAAAGCTATGCTCTCTATATCATAACAATAATATTGATTTCTGCTCATAATATGTCCAGCCTCAAAATCTCAAAAATGTGACCGTCAGAAGCACAAGTGAACTTGACCAAGCATCAGATGTGTTCCCCACAACATCAATTAGTCACTGATTTCTCATCATTGAAGACCATCTAAAGTTATAGTTTATCATCCATGTAATTCAGTACCGTACAGTTCATTGGACCCCAAAATAAAATAAACAAATATGGTGTACTTACTGCTCTAATGTAAGGAGAATCTGGGTGCTTCAGTAGCCCATGCATTTGCTTGACAGTGAGTTTCATGGTAAAGAACTTGTAAAGAAGGCAGAATGCCGTCGAAGGACCTCGACAGTTGCCGGTCATCCATGGCTCCACATGGGTGACGGTTACGTAAATCTCATCTATCACTTCATGATAAGTTTTCAATCTCAACAGGTCCCGAAAGTAATCAGAAGAGAGTATATTCATGCAAAGGACTTTCTCCAGTAATTGATCGATAGGTCTTCCGGATGACTTTATCTCAGCCATACTATATCATTCAATGCACTGACACCCACCAAATAAAATGTTAAAAAATAGAATATCAAAGATTATCATAGCAAAATGATGAATTAGAATTATAAAAACAACAATTTTCTCTTTTTGTGGCATAATTAATACTTTTTTATGGCATAAAGGAATCAGTTCATTTAAATTATAAACAACAATTTTCTCTCTTTTTATGGCATAGTTTCAAAAAAAATTTCAAAACCTCAAATGTAATTTTAAATTGAAGACAATATAAGATAGAAGGATTGCTAAAATCCCAGTAAATTTGAAACCCCGAGCTGTCAAGAATTTGTGCAATTTAGGTTATGGATCTAAATCAAGCTATTTTTAAAAATCATAAACTGAAACTCAGATTAGGTTCCAATCAATATTAACCTGAAATCACATTTTCAAAGCTCGAGTTTTGCATTCAGAACACAGCACAAGTTCAACACTAAACTTATATTAATTTAATTACCATTTCATTTTCATTTACTTAAACAGATAGAATTGCGCTCATTATAGATTTCAAAGAAATGGAATTATGAAAGACAGAAACCAATCAAGAACAAATTAAATTAAAATTTGTGCTTATTTTTGATAATTTGCTACAGAAATAATTTCAAATAAAAGAAAAACATTTTGAGTTTTTCCTTACCTTAAAGCGATGAGGAGAGCAAGAGCGAAAGGGGGGAATACAAGCTTTTCGAGATGTAATTTTGAACCCTAGAAGGATTCTTTAACATTAGGCGAGCCTTTGAGTTCTGTGGAAAAATCAAAATCGGGCCTGAATCTTGATAAGATTGGGCCCGATCTTATTACATACAAGTGAATCCAGTCCTCAACCTTTATTTCTTGACATTTTTATCGTAAACTTTTTATAAATTAGTAATCTTCATCCTTAGTAACAGTTTCGTGTAATATTGTCGTAAAAGTTAGAAAGGCAAAATTGCATCTGAGCTTTAAAATAAATAAAAGATAGAGATGGCCAATTTCTTGTCTTATATATCCCAATTTTCTATTCGTTATGATTATTTTCTCTTCAAGATTCAGTAAGGATAATGCTACTTGTACAAAATATTGTACAAAATGGTTGAAAAAATGGCAATATGACGCCCCCTATTGGAGGGGTGTCTGCGGCCTCCAATAGGGGGGAGCCATATGGCCATTTTGTCAACCATTTTATAATAGATTTTGTATATGTAACATAACTCATTCAGCAAAGCGTTCAACACACACCAAAAGCCTCCTACTTGGCTACCCCAATCCCAACCCACGATTGACCATCCACCCACACCGTCTCTTGCTGCCGTTAAACGGTAGCTGTTAATATATAGAAGGTTGAAGATATGAATGTCAAGAAATAAAGATTGAGGATAGAAGTGAAAAATGTATAAAAGATGAGGACGACATTTGTAATTTGCAGTTTTAAGAATTGGCTCTACCATTTTGATCCGTTAAAAGGGTTAATGGTGATCCATGGAGATGGAATTATTAATAAAAAAATTAAATATATTAATAATTTTATTCCTAATACTTTGAAGGGAATAAGAATTTTTTTGAAAACTTACTAATGATGTTTTTTTTCTCCATTTTATTTTTAGCAACTCTATCATGATCACACACAATAATTTCTCATCTCACACGTGGATTATTTTGTATACCTTTTGAGAAAATGAAACTGGTAAAACTAATTTTGGTTTACCTGATTTTTGAGTGAACCAACCTGTTTAGATATTGCTTTTAGCGAGTTTTGACATTTTCAATTTTTTTAAGTTTAGTTGATTTAGATATTTTGACTATCGAGTTGTATAGGAAGACTTTAAATCGTGGGTAAAGCCATTTGTACAGAAAATAGCTATACTCTTTGGCTTACAGATGCGTATACGACGGAAGATGAGCGGATGGATGAAAAACCTTTTTTATTTTTTTTGTAGGAGATGGTGCCAAATGTAAATTCTATAAGTTAAGGTATAAGCAGAGTTATACATGGAGCATGATTGTTAAGTCATTGAAACTTCAAACGTTTGTATTTTTCCAACTCGACCCAGTATAGGTACCTTTAGGGCTAAACAAAAGATAGTCCGTCCAAATCGAATCGAAATTGTGATTTTGAAATCGTTAATTTGGTTTCACGTGGACCAATCAACGCTTCATTTTCAAACCATTTGGAAATTATTAAACTGAATTGTTCACCCAATGTAAAAGAATAAAAAGTTATTTGTTAAATCTTTATTAGTTTAATTTATACTTGAAAAAATTATTTGCTAATTGGTTTCTTTTTTTATTAGGGAAATTGTAAGATTTTTATCCACACTTTTCGAGATTCACCCAACAGAATCGACCTAATCTATACAAAGTGCAATTTTGGCATCAAGGATGTATCTACTACGATTATGGCTCAATTTTGCCCACATCCTATACACTGAACACCTTTCAATACTCGTGTCAAAATTAAAATTCAACACTAAGAGGATCGATTCTTGAAACCACGAGAGATGCATTCTCCAAGAATGAAGTAGAATCGCAAAGAAACTTAAGGCACAAAACTAAAGCAGTAAGCAAGAAGGCAGAAATGAGAGAAAGTTACACAGGCGATTTAGAAAGAGAATGGGGGTTTTGGCAGCCACGTTTTTAAGAGTGTGAATTGACAAATTGCGATAGAAAATTAGGATCTCATCATCCATATATAGTAAATCTCAACCGTTCGATCTCATCACGATAACATCAAATGACATCACCATGGTTGCCACAATATCCACTGGGTCACTATACACGAAGTTGAACTTAAAATCACAAGGACAATCGATAAATTCACCATCCTATCGATACACCCATATTTATAAAAACCAAATCGAACATCCAATCTTGCATGGAAGGCAGGGGCTTGACCAATATGACATTTGCTGAACCTCTGTATTTTATGTGAGCAAAATATATATATTCAATTTCAGTAAAATGACATAAAATAATAATATATATTTGACTTTTTGTTTTAAAAGATATTTTTTAATTATAATTTTAGGCTGACAATGATTCATCAGTTGAACCACTAACTCGATGATCCGAGAATTTGTCCGAGTAAAAGATCGGATCGACTCTGATAGCCATGGATATAACGTCACCATTTCCACTCTAAAATTATGACATACATTGATTCTCTTGTTTCGGGATAAAGCAAGACATTGGAGGGGATTATCAAGAAATCCAACTTGAAGAAATGAAAATAAATTACAAAATTTACTTCTAGATCGACATCGTTGTCCACCACCGACCATCATCAACCACCAACAATTTTCATCATCACAACCAATAACAGTCGTCATACGATACCACCCTCACATTCAACCATCTCTATTAAATTTGTCTCCACAAACTTCACTGTATCTTTCATTGCCGAACATCAACATAATTCAAATATAAAAGTTTAGATGAGGGGGTGAAAATTTGTTGGGGATGCAGGTTAAATATAAGTACGGGTGAAAAAGTTGTTGTATATTGAACAAACAAAAGCAAAGTTTAATCCGCAGGAGCGTGACTAAACTGTATAATAAGGTAATTGAAAATGTAGTATGAAAACTACAAATGAAAATAGAGGGTAGCCAAGAAATAAAGAAAAAGAAGAACAATCCGAAGCAAGTGATTTTCACCACTTCTTTAAAACAAAATTGCCCCGCAACGGTACTCACGGTTCATGACACTTGTCTCCCAAAATACAACGGATTAACTTGTGGTCGAAGCACTTCAAGCCACAAGTTACGGTGAACTTTCGATGAAGTTCTCTCTACAAAGAAGAAAATGGTTTTTGAATGAATTTAGAGGTGATTTGCAAGAGTTTTTATGCAATACTCAATGCAAATATGGTATGGGATGCCTAATGAACGTCCAAGGGGTCCTATATATAAAGGATGATGACTTGTGAATGAAATGTCGAGTCCTAAATTTCAGCAACTTTCGTCAAAGGTCGCACTATTCATTGTCGCTAGCATGTCGTCATTGCCTCGCTCGAGTGATAAAGACAGTGACTTTTTCGTTAACTTGTCACTGGCCGTCGCTTAAGCAACAGCCCGGCGATAAGCTAGCAACAACCTTAGTCAGTTTTTCAGCCAGTTTAGGGCTAGAAAAAAGTCACGAACTGAACTGGACTGAATCGAACCGAACCGAGCGGTTCTTCATAAGTTAAATACCCGAACGGGTACCTGAATCGAGAACCAAATAAGAACCGAAACTAAATAATTTCTTTTTATTGAATTAATTAAATTATTTTATTTTTTCTAAATAAATTAACAACTCAATTAAATAAATCAGATCATTTCATAATTTTAATTTTAAAGTCCAAATCATTTTAAAATCCGTTAGTCCATTTTAAAGACAAGAAACAATGGAGTTTATGATCAATTTACAGTTTTTGTAAAGAATAT